>CM021102.1:724113125-724365444 GCA_007115665.2 Sequoiadendron giganteum
ACATATGTATATATATACATATGTAAATACATATGTATATATATACATATGTAAATACATATGTATATATATACATATGTAAATACATATGATATATACATTTAAATTTTTGCTGTTAAAGATTTTATTTTAATGCTTTATCGCCATCCGTATAGCGTTCGAAATTCGTCAAAGTTCCGCCACTCATTTCTTTGTTTAGGGTTTATTTGTTTATGTGGGGGAAGCTTGGGAGGCGTTGCCTCCACTGCCGCCCCCATGAGGGGATGACTGTGGAGGGAGACCTCTGTAGCCTCTCCCTAACCTTCCTTTGGTGCGGCTAATGCATGGAGAGGTCGGTGGGATAGCCGCCCACTCCCCACTAATCTTTGACGCTGGCGGATATGCCTTATTTGTCCGCCCCTCCTCGCAGTGCTATGAGGCCGATGAATATACCTTCTTCGCCCTTCCCTTCACCACTGTTTGCTGTGGTTACATGTTTTAAAAAAAATGCGAGTGGTTGAAGTTCTTCCGCCCTTGATTATGATGGGGTTTTGACTTTTGTTTAAAGGAATTCCATATTTTTTTATAAAATTTAAATGTATAAGTAGTATGATATATTTATATATCATTTGTCTAATTGGGTTAATGAAATAAATAATATGGGTAATGTGTAAATTTGTATTTTATGAAATAATGTTATAAAACATTTTGGTTATATTTAAATGTTTAAATAGCATAAGCTTTTGGAAACTATTTATTGAATATTAATATGTTTTATTAAATAACGTATTTGTTTAATAAAATATATTAATATATATTAGATGTATATATTATATGAGTATTTCAATTAGGAGTATATTCAGTATTTGTTTTGTTTTGTTTTGTTTTAGTGCATGTAATTTAGCTTTGCATGTAGATCTTAAATGATAAGTTTTGAATGCATGGACAATTAGATAAGGAAAAAAAAAGATATTTTATAAATTGCATGTTTTAAATGAAAAACTAAAAGAGATATAGAATTTAGTTAGGGAAATTGAAAGGATTTACATGTATGGATTTATGATTGTTTCTAAAAAGTAAATTTAGGAATTGATTATGTTGATGAGGCAATTAATTATTTTATTTATAAATTTCTATTAGAGCAATTAAATCATTGTGATTGGAATATTTAAGGGATATGGGTTTAGTATATCCAAAATAATAATATCCTCGTGATTGTCTTTTAGATTTATTTTCCTCCTATTTCGGAAAGGGTTGTGAGTTTAAAATTGTTTAAGATTGCCTATTATGAAAATGGAAAAGGGGTATATGAGTATTTGTGTTAACCCTGTTATCGTGCCTTTGATTTTGTCAATGTTACTTATTGAATGAGGTGGATTTAGGAAATCCTAATATTAGATTTGATTAATGACTTGAATTCTTTTGTAGCTATGTCGTCAAGTTGTGTTTTGGGATATGGGATTAAATGTTAGTCCAAAATTTGTAAGTCTTCCAGAAGATCTTAGAGGATGAGGGTTGTCGATTCATTATTTCAACCGGTTGTTTTCCCTTGGGTAGTGCATGGTGTCTTTTCAGTGATTTACCCGGTTTCCACGAACGGGGATGTTTTGTACCTCCTTTGGAAGGAGTGGACTATGTGCTTGTTGCCTCCAAGATGTTTGGAGTGAGTTCTATTATTTGGTTTCCTCCTTGTGATGGAGTGGTTCTGATACCTAGGTTGTATGTACTTGTGAGTCCCTTGGTGGTTAGTTAGTTTGTGTGTTGTCAAATAGAAGAGTGGCTTCTAGTAGGGGCCAGAGCCCGAAAGAGGTAAGATTTGGGTAACCTATGGAAGTAGTTTAATCAAGTGATAACTAAAATTGTAATGAAATTTGGGGAGTACTTCACACTAAAAAGATAAGTTCTTACCTCACTCATAGTCGCAAGTGCTAGTTAAGGCTTGGGATGAGTGGGAAGGCCTAAAATGGCATAGTCATCTATCTTGTCAGTACAAGAGGTATTTGATTCCGCATTAGCAAGTATGAGGTCCGAGGGTCGGTAGAGGTCACCAGGATCACCGGAGCCTATGAAGATCCGCTGAGGGTAACTTATTATGAGTTGTGCGATGACACTCTGTCTAGGACAAAAGTTGACAATTGTTTTGTATATGGTTCTCTGAACATACTTGATCTATTTTATGTCTGGAAGCAATGTGACCTATGTCAGTGATGTGAGAGTTGTTCTTGTTTATTGCATTTGATTGGTTATGTCAATATGAGTCAGTATGAGTCTGCCTTTGGTTAGAGGTTGTAGCTCTTTGTCTATGTTATGTTGTTACTATCTCCTAGCATGGGGGGTGGGCCTTCGGGTACCACTTGGTTGGGTGGAACATGCACCATACACCGTTGGGTCCCCCTTTATCTTTAGGACTTGGTGGAAAGACATCCAGATGGACAACTCGTGGTTCTTGTGTTTTATTCTTGCATTGTATATTTCATTTTGTATAAGTTATTTTACCCCTCTTGTATTTACGAGGTGGAATGCTATAATTGTAACACACTTGTACTATTTCCTCATTTTGGGAATGAGTGTTGTAACTGTTGGATTAAGTTAATGATTATGAAATTGTATCTTGGATGTATATCTCTTTATGATACGTGGTATCTTATGTTGTATGATGCTTATTGCATAAAGTTAATTAAATGCGATGGTTATATGTTGATGTATGTGTGGGTTTAAATAATCCCAACCTTGTAACCTTAGAGGTTGTTGTTAATTAGTAAGTGAATGTGTATGTTAATTACACTTTAAAAAAATAAAAAAATTGGTTCGCTTAAGTCGTTAATTACAACTTCCTTTAGGGTTACTTGGCGGGGCATTACAATATGTATACATGTATATATGTATATATAGATATGTATATGCATATATTTATGTATGTATATATATGCATATATATGTTTTTTGTATTGTTGATGTGAGGATATCGGTATGGGCTTAATTACACTTGATCCATGAAGAACCGAAGCATAACGAAGCCACGAGTACTCAAATCTCAACAAGATCAATCAATCAAAATTAAAAGTAAACATTTTATCAAAAAACCTAATATGCTAAATTTATGAAAGCTTTAAAGAAAATATGTATTCTAATCGATTGAAGTTTATCCTGTTGTGGAAATGGTGTCACGTTGATGTGGACCGATGACCCTTTCTGATCTTGTGATAGTGAGCTTGTTTCAGTCAATTCTATGGAAGAGAATCGATGAAACCCTGGTGTTTGATGGTGTTAAAACCTAAATTATGCTAAAAATGAACATGATGCAAGCTAAGTTACCATAATTTTATGCTATAAATGATCTAATTATGTAATTGCTAAGCTACTCCAAATAAGATTTAAGCTAAAAAGATACAAACCCTAATTAAAAACAAGCTAAGATGGATGCATGGAAGTCATTAATGGAAACTTAAAGCTATTATGCAACTAAAAATGGACTAAAATATGCTAAATGTGAGTAAAGTATGAGTGTGAGATGGATGATTTTCAACAACATAAGTTTTCTTTGAAAAAGATCGATCCATTTGTCTCCAAATAGTGATCTATTTGTAGGAGAGAAAATGAAAAATGAAGGGTTGAGATTGAAAATCTTAATCAACGGTTGAGGATGAAAGGAAGAGGAGGCATGGATCAAGGATTCTCATCAATAGATGAGAATGCAAGATCACATGGATCAAGGAAATGATCAAAGTTTTACATTTTCCTCAAACAAACACACTTTTGACCTACACACACAGATCAAAGGTGACTTGTTGAAAAGGTTGAAAGATAACTTGTAACTCAAGTTACAAGGTAACTTGTATTTGAAGCCAAGTAAATATCGCTTTTTTAAATGATGAAGGAATAAGAATATTCTCTTGAAATATTCCTATGGGTGAGGAAAAGGCATTTTGCAAATTAAAATAAAGTTTTAATTGTGCAAAAAAGGGATAAGAAATATTCTATGGGAATATTCCCTTTGCTTAGAGGAAAGTTAGTGTAATTTGCGAATTAAACAAGATTTAATTTATGCAATTAGGGGATTTGGAGGAATAAAGTGATCTTCACTAAATTAAATGATTTAATGAATGGGAAAAGGGGGATATGACATTTAATTAAATAACTTAGGGTTATTTAATTAAATTAGAAGACTTAAGGAATTAAATTAAATATGTTGATTTATTTAATTTAATTAGATGAGATGTTAGCATTTAAGGGGGTGAATTAACCCGATTGAATTAATGAGGTTAATGGATGCAAATGATGTAATTAGTTAAATAGCTAGGATAATTTAATTAATTAAGTGAAAAGAGGATGGGTTTAAGGATAAAATGATGTTAGTTAGCCAATGTGATCCATCGAGATATTTTTAGGTGTCTACATTTTGCCCCTCTTTGAAGCAATGTACTTGTTGCATTGGTTCAAAGACTGATGTTGATGATGATGCAGAAATAGATATTGATGATCTCTTTGAGATGTTGATAGCCAAGCTAAATTTGATTGATTGATTGATAATATTTTTGAGGATTCACAACAATGCAAGGATTATGTTGAAAAACATGAGGATTCATAGGGAAAGATACATCCCTATGATGGTTGATTTGATAGATTTGATCAATATTTTTTAGCAAGGCTAGGAACAAAAATCATTAAATGATTTGATATTGATATGATCGAAAGATGGTTGGTTGCCCCCTTGAGAGATTGATTGGAGAATAAATTGTTCTGATCGGGCTCATGATAGGTAAAAATCGGACTTATGCTTGAGATGCTTGAGATTTCAGATTACTTTTAAACCAATGAGGTGTAACTTTTCAGATTGTTGAGTTGGAGATGATATAGATACCCTACTGTGCCCCAACAAAAGAGGGATTGCTAGTCTGCTATCTTAGATATTGATGTAGACTGATTTCAAGATGTATAGACAGTCATCAGCTATGGGTAGCTTCATGTATATTTTGATGTAGATTACGTAGATTTGATGCTTGGATAGAAATTATAGTAAAGATAGAAGAATAAGATGAATGGATTGACCATTCATTTTGATGATTGCTTTAAAAGATGCAACAAGTCCATGATCCATCGAGACTTTATTAGAGATGGTGAAAAAACAATGCAAAAGAATGCAGGATGAAATGCATGATGATGAGTTGCTCAGATATTGGGATTGGGATTTTATGTCATTCCTTATTGTTTGATATAACACATAGACACGATGCATCAAGGTATTGATAACCAATATGACATCGTATCTAGTGTAATGGACGTTGAATCGACAAACAAATATGATAGTTCTTGTTCACACCTTGACATACAGAAACATCATTGGAATGTAAGTTAGAAGTTTAGAACATATTGGACCAAAGCATACGCAATAGTCAACAACATACTCCAAACGACCTTCCTACACACAACTAAGGAAGTTTGCGCCAAGATTATTTTACAAGAGTATCCATAAACACAAAAAATGAAAGATAATGATCGATGCCCCATTCCTTTCTCTCTAAATCGTTTTAGATAGACATCATCGAGAGGTCCTTGGAATGGGTCATTAAGATAAATCATAAGAAAAGATGAAAGGAACACAATTAGTGTTATCTATAGCTCCTGCCTAGTTTAAGTTTAGCTTAGGTGATATTTGATATTGATGTTTATTGCAAGAAGGATACATCCTAGGACATATTGATCAAAGGTTTGTTTAATGTTAGGACGATGATGTTAAAATGAGTCGTTACTGTAAACTTCATTGATGCATTTACCTATGATCTTAAACTTTAGATTTTGACTTTTGAGTTCGCACTTTACAACTTGCTATGTTTGTTTTCTACTTGTTTCACCAAAGGGTGAAGGTGATGATTGTTTATTATGGGTGAAAGTTTATTACAGGTGAAAGTGAGATGGGATAGATGGAATTTTGGATTTTTTGGAATATTTGAATGTTTTTGGTATTTTGAAATGTTTTGAGTTTGTTTTTGGTCTTTTTGAAAGTTTATATGAATGTTTAGGTTTTTGTCTTTCTAAGGTTGTTTAGGGTTTTTTGAATATTTGAGGCTTTTTAGGTCTTTTGAACGTTTTCTATTGTTTTTGTGTTTTCTATTTTTTGAATATTTTTGTGTTTTTTGAATATCTGGATGTTTTTGGGTTTTTCGAGATATTTGGATGTTTTGGGGTTTTTCGAATATTTGGATGTTTTTGGATTTTTTTGAATATTTGGATGTTTTTGAATTTTTGAGATATTTGGATGTTTTGGGGTTTTCTGAAATTTTGAGTTTCGACCAAGAACCTAACCTAAAGACCTATCCTAGGGGCCTTAGGGGTTGATCAAAGATAAGCTTTGCTTACGTTATACACACATAGACCATGTAGTTCGACCGACTCGACCCATTTACAAGAAAAAGATATGAACGAACAAGAGATGACAACTAATTACAACAGACTGCTAAAGGACTGACCTAGGGTGTCTCGAGGGTACATCAATGATGGCATTGCCTACTTTCAAGCTCAGAGACAACGTAGTTTGACAAGAGACACTTATTTTTGGATTTTTTCAATGTTCGACCCTTTTAGGGATTTTGATGTTTTCTCGATGTTTTGGATTTTTCCTTTACAATTTTATGAATGTTTTTGGATTTTAGTTGTACAGGATTTTGATGTTTTTGGAATTTTTGATGAATGTTTTACAAATGTGTTTAGGATTTTCAATGAGATTTTGAGGTAAACGATACCTAGATCATGATGTCAATGTCACGTTATGAGGTAAAAGACATGGATCAAGAGTTATTTGAAAACAAGAGTGCAATAACCTGCCCTTAGTGTCTAGCAATATTTTATCGATTAATGGACAAACCAAGATAGGTAATGTATCTGCGAAGAGTTTGTTAGAGTTTTATCATGCTAGATATGGGCTATGGGACTTCACGAGATAAATTGGTAAAGAGCCTGTCAAAATTTTTCCATGAGCAGAGTTGAAATATATGCCGAATCTCTGTCAAGATCAAGGTAAAGTGGAATATCTGGATAAATTTGTTGGATGGATGGAGAGATCATTGGATTTATCATTACAAGGATGAGATGCTTCTATTTAAGAAGGATCATATAGATGCTTGATTCTACTCATGATGCTTTTTTTCTAGGTTTTCATCATAGTACTTGCCTAGAGTGCCACCATAGTGGTTTTCACTGGAGGATGATTTTTTTCTTTACTAATTTCTTGATTTTTTTTTAGAAGTTCTACCCTCATGTTGAACCACCTAGTGGAACTCATGTAGAGGCCATTGTCATACCGTGTCAACAATATCCTACTTGAAGAAGTTGCTTTGCTAATTTGCCTTGTTGGTACCGAAATTAACCTTGTTTATTTGCGCACATCATGATATGGTACCTTCAAAATCCCTATGATGAAGAGTAGCTGCCAATACACGGTCAATACAAGAATTGGATATTGTGAATGGAGTGTATGGTGTCATGCATGAAGGAATACGAAATGGATTGGTCAATGGTTTGGAACATTTGACTCTTCAAATTTGGGAAGATGAGCAATGATGGGTGGGAATGAAGGTTTTCATGGAATTAGGACCAGCCATTGGATACACTTTGTTCCTTGCTTGAGAAGCTTTCTTTTGTATTTGAGGACACTTTTGATGGATAAATTTCCCTTTTTTAATTTTTTCCCATAGTTTCTTTGACTAATGGAGTTTTGGCTTGGGATGATTTTCTTCATTTGTCTTTGGTATCCATTTGTATTTGCTTTGTCCTTTTTGCTTGATTGCTTCATTTGTTTTGATGATATTTTCCTTGCTTTGATAGGAACTCTTCTTTTTACACTAATCCCAATTTGTGTAGGATATGATGGGTGAATGCCAACTCAATATACGACTAGTTGTAGTGTTGACAATATTTTCATCATAAAGATCCTTCATGCCCCATATGTTGATGTTTATTGTAGACAAGATTGCCCCTGACGTTGTGAAGGTATTATCAATACCTAATCCTTTCCCTTGATAATGTATCCTCTAATTCATAGCCATTGAATATGAATTTTCGTGAACACATGATATTGCTATGGGTTCCTGCTGTCCAGGAATATGAACTATTTGCTCTGATTCTGTGACATTGTTATTTGTTAATACTGTTTCAAGAGATGTTGGTGCTAATTCAAAATATGTCAATGACACACAATTATTTTAAGAATCAATAATTTCAATTGTTGCTTGCTCACGAACTATTTTATTTGATTTTATGACATCGTTCTCTGTTGGTATTGCTTCAAAATATGTTGATGCTAACTCAAAAGATGTTGATGATGCACAATCTTGTTCAGGAATATGAACTATTTTCTCTGATTCTGTTGATGTTGTTTCAAAAGATGTTGATGATGATTCAAAGGATGTCGATGATGCACAATCATTGTAAGAATCAAGAATCTTGACCATTGTTTTCTCTTTTGTAGGAATATCAAGAGTGGGAGACTCTTGTTTTGGATGAAGAACATCTATATTTCTATCTGAAAGAAACATCTCAAGAGTGATATGAAGGAGATATTTGGAGTTTAAAATGGTTTGGAAGATGTCGCTCATCTCTTTGTGAAACTCTCGGGATAAGGGTTCTTGATCCTGATTTGATTCGGAAAAACTTTCATTATCCTCAAGAGCCTCCTCTTATCAAGATCCTGGGGTGGATGATATATCATCGGTAAAAGACTCTTCACAACCTTTTGTAGGTATGGGTTCAATAAGGGTTATTTCTGGCTCAATTGGAACTTCTTCAACATGCCGAATCATTGAGTCATATATGGGAGAGATATCACAATTTGATATCCACTTGATGTCATTATAGTATAAAATAGTGCTAAACACAGTTGGTGGGTTTGGAATTTGTTTTAAAATAGTGTCTTGATGCATGTCTGATTCCTCATGTTGTGATGAATAAATATGTCTCACCGTGGTATCACGAGTATTGTTTACATTTTTTGAGGTTGATGCCTTTCCTGAATCTTTTACTTTGGTACAATCAAGCATAGGGTTTGTGTAAATTTTCAGATTTTTATTGACCTCAATTTCTCTTTGTTCAATAAGATCTTCTATTAGATGTTTGAGTCTAAAATAATTTTGTGTGTTATGACCTTTGTATCGATGAAATTCATAAAAGTGATCTTCTCTATAGCTACGAGGTTTGATTTGTGGCTCTTGATAGTTTGAGAAATCTAGGAGTGAGATAAGATTAGACTGTATCAACCTCTTCAACACATCCTCCATAGGTTACCCTAAGGGAGTGAATTGTCATTTAGGATCATTGTTTTTTCTTTTTTGTCTGCGTTGAGTGTTTGTAGCATTGATCGTTGGTTGATTGTTTGGTGGTTGCATGTATAGTTGTTGTGTGTTCATGGGTTGGGAGTTTTCTTGTCTAGGAGAAGTTAAGACCACCTTTGCATCAACAATACCATCACTACTAACATTTTTGTTCTTGGCCCAATAGCAAGGCTTGTCGTTAAAACTAGTGGATGGGTGGTTGTCTCTATATACTTGTGTGTTTCCCTGTGAGATTAGGGCTCTCTCGATGTTAAGAGCTCTAGGGATAAGGTCATCATAAGTGGTAATGCATTGCATTTTTAAGTGGAAAGATAGATTTGGATCTAGATTTGCTATGATGATTCCCACTTGTTGCTCATTGGGAATGGGCCACTTGCTCTTACTAGCTCTTTGTCTCCATCGCTGCAAGAAATTGGCAAATGATTCTCCTTTCATTTGTTTGAGAGTGTACAACTCTTATAGACTAACGTCCATGTCAAGATTAAAGGAGAAGTGATCTATGAATTTGTCAATGATTGCTGGGAAAGTTTGGATGCCTGGAGGAAATTGAGAAAACCAATCCATGGTAGGACCTATTAAACTTTGTGGGAAGAGTCACACCAAATAGGACACATTATAGGCGACCTCCATACACATGACGTTGAATTATTTGACATGGTCCATGATATTTCCTCTCCATTTGTATTTATCAAATTTGGGGATTTCAAATCCGGGAGGGAATGGTACCATTGTGATGTTTCAATCAAATGGATACAAACATATATTCTATGTATGAGGCTTCTTTGTCTTTCCCATTCAAAAATCTTGCCTTGTGATAACGCTATGAGTTTTTTGAAGTCAGTGGGCCGACAGGTTTTTAGTTTTCATGGATTCAACACATCAATGCTAGATCGTCTTGTGGGTTTCGTGGAGGAACATATGTTGGGATGATGGATGAGTTATATGCAGGATTTTGATATGACGATGTGTTGTATGGGGTGTATGGTGAAGGTGATTGAGGTGTGGATGTATATGTTCCTAACATGTTCAGGTTGGTGATGTTGTGTTGAGGGTTATAGTAGGAACTTTGTTGTTGTTGTTGGGCATATTGTTGAGCTAGTAAGGCTTGTTGTTGTTGTTCCACGAGGGCATGTTGTTGTGCTTGTTGTTGTTATTGTGCGACTAAGGAGACTTGATAGGCTTGTTGTTGTTGATGTTCTACTAAGGTTTCTTGTTGGGCTTGATGTTGTTGTTGTGCTATTAAGGCGGCTTGTTGTTGTTACTATGCTACTAAGACTGCTTGTTGTTGTTGTTGTGTTATGAGGGCTTGTTAATAAGCCTATTGTGTGAGTTGGAAAGCTAAGGTATGTGCTTGTAATGTAGGACCATTTGGTTGTTGGGGCACTTGCGATGGATTGTGGGTGTTGATGTTTTGGATGGGTTGTGGGTTGATGATGAGAGGTTGAGGGTTCCCTTGGTTCAACATTCCTTCCAAGATGATGGATTGAGATGGAGGAATGTAAGTTTGAGGTCCCATTTGATTTTTCATGGTGAGAGGGACCATGGGGAAAGATGATGATGCCATTGGATATTATGATGTTAATGACATATTAGGACCTTGAGTCCATTGATTAAAAAGGCTTCCTTGATCGATGTCTTGAGGATTTCCTTGTTGTATTTGAGGTGGGATCAAGGAATTACCTTGGTTGATGGGATTCATAACCAGTATGTTGTTTTGATCTGGGTCGATAATAGATGGGTTTGATGTGGATGGTGGATTGACTTGAGTAGCTTGGGTAACCACTTGTTTCGATGTGTCGATGGGGTTGCTAGAACCACTTGTCAAGGGTTGACTTTGCGTGAGAGTGTTAAATTTCCCTTGTTTTCCCACTTGAGGTACATGGTTCACATTACCTTGTGTAAAGTTAGGCACACTTGGGGTATTTGTGGTGATGGATGAAGATGGTGGTGCTCAAAATGATGAGGTCGTTGTGGCATCATGGAATGCAAGTGGTTTTCTAAAGGTTGGTATCCAACTTGTCTCTTGGGGAAGGTTGGTGGTTAATGGAATGGTCATTTTGTGAATACCCAAAGTTGTGTTTGTTCCTAGACATGAAGTGAGACCAAGGTTGGTTCCTAGCCGAGTTGCAAGACTAGATGTTAAGGGTTGACTTGGCACAAGGGATGGAGTTGGTTGTAGATGAAGCCAAGCCTTGTGTCAATGATTGTGCAACAAAAGATGGGGAAATTGGAACCACACTTTCTAAGGCTTGATGTTCCATAATTTCTTCCCTAGTAAGTCCAAATGGGTTATTCTTGACATCTTCAATCTCATATGGTTCTGATGGAGATGAGGGTTGTTGCGATGGGGTAAAATGAATTCTCAGAGAAAATTCTTGAGGATATGGATCACTAATGGTAGATGAGACTTTGGTTTTCTCCAAGATTCTATTGTGTTGTGATCTTGTTGTAACCATAGATTGTGGGTCAATGATGGGACAAGTTTGTTGAGATTTGTAATGTTGGAACTCTCCAGTTGACTCAAATCTAGGTAGAAGGGATGCTCTAAGTATTTTTCGAGCAATGAGGATAATGGGGGATGAAAACATGGGTGATATGGAGAGTGATATTTGCAAACGTTTTTGGACACCAATTTTGAATTGAGTTTGATGTTTTGATGTCAGATACAAGATGTTTATGAACTTGGAAATCTTTAGGGTAGACTCATGACCTTCAAGATAAACTATTTCAAGGATGATAACTAACTTGACTAAATGTATGGAAAAGGATACATTTCACATACAAAGTAGGAAAGTTATGGTTTGGGGTTTTATTGATGTTGAAGTAAAAGAGTGTTGGTATGTTCGAAAGTTTTGCAAAGATAGGTGAGGTGAAGCATGAAATTTTGATGAAGGGGTGGATGAAATGTTTGGTCTAATGTTGACCTAGAGTAAACCTTTGTTCTCCAAGACCAAGGTAGTGAGAAACATGCTATACCTCTAAAGTGATAATACTCTAAGAACTCAATGATTTTAGTAAAATATGACTCAAATGATTTTGGAAATAGGACCCAACGATTTTGGACTCAATGTTTGCAATGTTTTTCCTGTCTCAATTTGCTTATTGTTCGAGGAGTCAACTATTTGAACATACATCAATGTGGGGTTCAATTGTGTCAAGTTTATCTTGCTTAAGCGAATTGATTTTACAAACACTCTTCTTGATTATGTTTCCAAACTAAATGTTTATGTCAAAAACATCATAACTTTCACAATGTCCATTTCGTGAAAATCATGAGATTAGAGTCATAATTGCCTATGTTGTCTTCGAGAAATACGGGTTATGATGAAGTCAAGATATTTAGAAGTCGCTAAGGATAGAAACCATTAGGACAAGAAACAATATCAAAGCTAAATCAAGAGACACCCATATTTAAACTAAAGTGTTTGAAATTTTGAAGATGGTGAATGTTTTTTTTTTTAATGTTTTGGAACCAAGCAATGTATCAAACTGAATCACAAGCATTACAACCCTAGGATAGAAATGGCTATATTTTTTGAATTCCCTCTTGGATTTCTCCAGCTGTGCTTATTTAGAGCGGATGATTAAAATCTTGACCACACAAGCTCCCCCTTATACTGCACTCACTTCTTGGGTCAACTAAGCTTCAAGTTCTCACGAATCTCCCATGAATAAATTTTCATCTCTAATAAGAACCGCAAGTATGTGGGACGGCTTCAGAGGTCCAACCTCCTGATATCAACAAATATTAAGGTATTTTTGAATTTATAAACAAAGGTTTGTAATAAGGGCATCCAATTTAGGTGTGTATTGATAAAATCCTTGTGAGAGGTCTCCCAACCCTTAGAACAAGGGCTTTACACAT
The DNA here is from genome assembly GCA_007115665.2 of Sequoiadendron giganteum. NCBI lineage: Eukaryota > Viridiplantae > Streptophyta > Pinopsida > Cupressales > Cupressaceae > Sequoiadendron > Sequoiadendron giganteum. The sequence goes on from CM021102.1 coordinate 724,126,293, forward strand.
CATCAAGACACTTGGGGAGAGCTATCATATCCACTTCCCATTGATCACAACTTTCATTGTAACCATAAATTTATATTGCGGTTTGGAAGAGCTTGGCTTTAGCTCATTACTGCTTGGGTTGTTCCCTTGGTGTGAGTACTTTTTCCCACCAAGGTAGGTCCTCTAAAGGTAAAAAATAGTGAGGAAGTACATCTGTAGTTTGATCATCTTGATTTGCATGAACAAAGAGAGAACACACACTATGCTTTTTTCTCACACTTGCATGGTTGTTCAATTTTAAACCCAATTGAAAGATGGAGGTAATTTTGTAGACAACCAATGCCGCTAGAATGTTTTTGATTTTTAAGATTGTCGTGAAGCGTGAGAGAAGTGCATATGCATTCGAATGACACAAATTGATTTTTTTTTACAAGACAATGAAAGCACAAGTTCGTTTTAAACCTCAAACCAATGATGAGTTCGTTTTAAGCACCAATTGAAAATGAAGTTGCCTTGTTCAATTTCAAGCACAAAATAAAATGATGAGATGAGGGTTCAATTTTAACCAACTTTTGAAAATGAATTTTAAGCCCAATTGAAAGCTAGTTGGTCCTAGGATTGTAAGTTTTAAAACCCAATAAAATTTTAGTGGTCCTAAAACATAAACTAGAGAAGCATATGGTGGGTTATAATTTCCCCACAAATGTCAAAATATTGTTACAATAACTATAGCTAAGAAAAACCAAAAATTAAAATTTTCAATTTTTTTTGATTTTTTTCTATGTTATAGTAAATCGCATTTTCAGAGGCCTTCAAAGTGAAATTTGGGGTTGAAACTTGCGTTGGTCCCTAAAAGTCAATTGCCAAAGGCATTAGACTTTTAGGGTTTCAATTATTCCTCTTAAAGAGCTTTCCGATGGTGCAAACGGATTCAAATTTCGACCACCGAGTAGAAAGTTATGACCCCAACAAGTTGGGGTAAAAATTTCCTAGTTTTTCCTCCAAATCTATAAAACCAATTAGTCTAAAAAACAAAATGAGAAGTCAATGACATGTTAGCATTCAAATAAAGTCAAAATATTAAAGAACATGCTACAAAAAATGATCGTAAAACTTCTCACCAGAGTTGGGCATCGCTGAACACGATAGCATCGCAATTTGAAGTTTGGGTGTCGCTCTGGTGTATTTGAGCGTCGATTTGCAGAAAGACCAGTGAGCATGATTGTGTCGTTGTTTTGATGGGAATTGTTGTAAATGAATGCGTCGCAGTTTGAAATTGAAAGTGTTGGTCTGGTAAAGTTGAGCGTCGTCGTTTTCGTTCCACAATACTTCAAATTTAAATAAGCGTCGCTATATTTAAATCAACGTCAGCCAATTAAATACGTGTCGCTATATGAAATTACTTGGGCATTGCTATATGCCAAAACTATTGAAATAGCATCGCTATTTGTGTTTTGAGTGTCATTGCAACTTGCAATACAACATGAACATGGATTTCAAGCTAAAATATGGTTAAATGATCAATTTTCCCTCCTTCTAGCACTAGAATGTCGATGCAAGGATGTCGGTATGGGCCTAATTATACATGAAGAATTGAAGCATAATGAAGCCACGGGTACTCGAATCTCAACAAGATCAATCAATCAAAATTAAAAGTAAATATTTTATCAAAAAACCTAACATGCTAAATTTATGAAAGCGTTAAAGAAAATATCTACTCTAATTTATTGAAATTTATCCTGTTGTGGAATTGGTGTCATGTTGATGTGGACCGACGATCCTTTCCCAATCCCGTGATAGTGAGCTTGTTTCAGTCAATTCTATGGAAGAGAATCGATGAAACCCTGGTGTTTGATGGTGTGAAAACCTAAATTATGCTAAAAATGAACATGATGCAAGCTAAGTTACCATAATTTTATGCTATAAATGATCTAATTATGTAATTGCTAAGCTACTCCAAATGAGATTTAAGCTAAAAAAATACAAACCCTAATTAAAAACAAGCTAAGATGGATGCATGGAAGCCATTAATGGAATCTTAAAGCTATTATGAAACTAAAAAGGGACTAAAATATGATAAATGCATGAGTAAAGTATGAGTGTGAGATGAATGATTTTCAACAACATAAGTTTGCTCTGAAAAAGATGGACCCATTTGTCTCCAAATAGTGATCTATTCATAGGAGAGCAAATGAAAGATGACGGGTTGAGATTGAAAACATTAATCAACGGTTGAGGATGAAAGGAAGAGGAGGCATGGATCAAGGATTCTCATCAACTAATGATAATGCAAGATCACATAGATCAAGTAAATGATCAAGGGTTCACATTTGCCTCAAACACACTTTTGACTTGCACACACAGGTCAAAGGTGACTTGTTCAAAAGGTTGAAAGATAACTTGTAACTCAAGTTACAAGGTAACTTGCATTTGAAGCCAAATAAATATCCCTTTTTCAAATGATGAAAGAATAAGAATATTCTCTTGGAATATTTCTATGGGTGAGGAAAAAAACATTTTGCAAATTAAAACAAAGTTTTAATTGTGCAAAAAAGGGATAAGGAATATTGTATGGGAATATTCTCTTTGTTAAAAGGAAAGTTTAATTTGCTAATCAAACAAGATTTAATTTATGCAATTAGGGGATTTGGAGGACTAAAATGATCTTCACTAAATTAAATGATTTAATGAATGGGAAAAGGGGGAAATGACATTTAATTAAATAACTTGGGATTATTTAATTAAATTAAAAGACTTAAAGAATTAAATTAAATATGTTGATTTATTTAATTTAATTAGAAGACATTTTTAGGTGTCTACATGTATATATGTATATATATATACATATATGTGTACATATATATGTATATATTTACATATATATGCATATATTTACATATATATTATATATGTATATATGTACATATATATACATATATGTATATATATACATCTATACATATATGCATACATATATACATATATACATATGTGTGTGTATATAGATTTTAATGAAAATATACTTGCTTGAAAAATGTAGACTTAAAATTTATTTTTTGTTGAATTTGCTCTAAAAGAGGGGTTGTGTTGTCATATCAACTACTCGCTACACAATTTTAGGTGAAAGGATTTTGGTTGAAACTCTCACCTTAAAAATGTTTGATCAACACCTTCTATCCAAATTAATATCCTTTTCAGTTATGATTTTAAGTTTATATCAAGTCAATATTTTTGAACCAACGAGCTTTGATTGAAAATAATTGTGCTAAATATAAGCCATGTAGTTTCAAATGACACTATTTTTCTTAAGACGATTTTTTTGGCGCAATGTGGGACACAATTTTAGACTTTTACCCTTATTGTATTTAATAAACCTTTCTCAATACATAATTTATTTTCTTACTCTTCATTTGAATCCATAACTTACATGCTTATCCTTTTGGGATGATATGACATAGATCTAAAAACTCTATAGATCCTTTTATTCCATGATGGATCCATATGCACTATGTAACGGTGATTCGATTATTCTTCATATCATGTTGATTTGGATGGTAATAATTGTCTTTCCATGTTGATAGTTTTCTTACTCCATACTTTGTCAATAGCTCTGCTACTTCTCCATTCTTTGTGGTAGGATTCTCTATCTCCGAACTGTTGATTTTCTTTGGAATCAAAGCAAAAGACATGTTCTCATGCCTCAATCAATCAATAAATTTTCTTCCATCTACCAAACATAGTCTATAATGTTACAAACTTCTATTTTCTCCTCTTCCTCTAAAGGTATCAACTTAATTCTCTTTCCATTTGATGTCATAGTATAAGTGTTCCTTCGTCCATCATGAATTGATTTCTTATCATATTTCCATGGTCTTCCTAATAGTAAATGGCATGCATCCATAGACATAATATCACACAATACTTCATCCCTATATGATCCAATATGAAATTTCACCAAACATTGCTCATTCACCAATATCTTATGCTCACCTTGAATCCATGCTATCCTATAAGGGTTTGGATGTTTCAGTCTCTCCAAATTCAACTTGGTTATCATCTCCTCTAAAACTAGATTATCAGTACTACCACTATCAATAATAACTTTACATACCTTTCCTCCGGACTTACATCTAGTTCTAAATAGATTCTTCCTTTGTGGTGGCTCCTCAATCACTTCTTCATCCATCAAATCTCTCCTCATCACCAATGATTAACCTTTCTTAGGTTTCCCAACTGAATTAGGGGATCCAACAGGTTCTTCATCCACATAAGCTGCTCTTTCAGTATGCTCAGGTTTCTTTCTAGTACTGCCTTGATGACACTCAAATGCTTTATGTCTTTCACCTCCACACTTGAAACAAGTTCCTTTGAATGGTCTTCTCTCAGATCTCCCTTCATCTCTCTAGTATGCTTCATTGCTGTAAGAATTATGACCTTTGTCACTACAATAGAAATTTATATATTCCCTTCTTTCGTGGTATAAAATAGCATCCTTTTCTTCACTCCAATAAGGTTTTACATATTTTTTCTTCTCTGCATAAGTTCTTTCTCTAGATTGTGATCCATTCTTCTAGAACCTTACTCTTGCACTTATTTGCCTTTGTTCAAACTTCTTGTTCATATTCTCTTCCACCTTCAATGAAAACTAATATGCTTCTTCAAATGATGTGACTTTACCAAGATCAGTTCTTCTTAAATGGTTGTTCTTAGTCCATTGATGTATCTTGCAAACTTTTATTTGCTTGCTTCACTATGACCAGTTCTAATTATCATCTTGTAGAATTATTCAGTATAATCCTTCACAAATCTCTCCTTTTGTCTCAGGTTCTACAATCTTTTCAATAATTCAAGCTCATATTCCGCTATTATGAATTGATTCTTCAGTTTTGTAACCATTCTATCCATTTTGATGATTTTCTCCTTGCCTCTCATATTTCTATCCAATTGAACTTCTTTCCACCATAATGCAACATGACCTTTTAATTATTTTTTGAAAATCTAACTCTTTTCGAATCTTCAACTTCTTCATATTCAAAGTATTCTTCCATTTCATTGATCCAATCAATCAAATCTTTAGGATTCAAATTTCTTGTGTAATTTTTAATTTTAATTCTAGGTCTTTATCCAATCTTTGAAATCGCTTTCAACATCTTCTTCTTCTTTGCCTAGGGCTTCTGCAAATTGATTCGCATGATCTGCTTCATCATCACTTTCATCTTCATGCCTAGGGTTTAGGCCTTGCCTTCAATCTTCTTCAATGGAATCTAATCAAACTCACATCTCGTGCATCATTTCCAACATTTCATCCATTCTTCTAGCAACATTCACCATGGAGTATACTTTACCAAATACGTTATTTAGAGAAAGACCTAGAGTGTGGTAAATCTTAAAAGGAATGGCATTTTTCGAGGCACAAAATTCTATAATGCAATTGCTAAGTTTACAACCAACTATATACAAGGATAGAAGTACAAACTAGGGGAACATTATTTTGACATGAAATTTAAGGATCATAATTTTTTGGAGTTTCATTGATTCTAGATGAACCATAGAAATAGGGGATTTAGAATCTCCCTTTATGTATTGAACTAATATCTCTAGTTGGTGTGGATTTTCTTTCAAATAATCAATTTGAGAGATTTGTACTTTTTTTCTTACAATATTTAATAAAATAAAATGAGTCATCAAAAACATGTGATGAATCTAGAGACTATGTACCTTGCATGGATTTGTTCAATGCAACAATAGCATATTCTTGACCATTCTTTCTAGTGAAAATATATTTGGGTATAATCTTCAAACCTTTTCTAGCATCATTAGTATTAGTCTCAACTTTATCTTCATTCTTTTAGTGCTAGTTTCTTGTATTTTTTTTTAAGAATGATTGTTGATATCATGCAGTAACCTGTATTCATCATCAGATACATAATTTAAGAATCTCATTGAGGGTTGACCAAATATTTCCTTTGTTTCAACTTCTTGAGCAATATATTCCTTAAATTTCTCACTTGATTGGCTCATTTACATGTATCTAGCCATTTCTAGACATGTTAAGCCATCAAGATCAGTAGTCAAATAGAAGTCACACATAGTTATAGTATGATTATTTATAGATGAGATGTGTTCAATATCCAATCTTTGTGAAAATGGAGGAAGCTTTGATTATCTATTTTTTTTGTATGAAACATACATTCTCCTTCAAATATCCCAATACAAAGGTGGAAGATTTTATGGAAGCTCCTTCTTTCAAGTAAGAGAAAATCATTAGCCAATTTATACACCATTGGATTAGTGGTAGGAACATTTTCTTGTTTTCCTTTTCCTTTTTATAATTCTTTATTCCATTTTCTTATGGTTAAAAAATCAGCTTCCAATTCTATCAACATAGCTTGAGCTTCTTCAACTGTCCCTACTTGATCTCTTCTCATTTGAAAAGTTCTCACATTGGGAGATTGAGCATTAATGAAAAAGAATTTTTGATTTTCTTTGGTGGATTTCTTGGTAGTTTTCTTTCTATTAACTATCTTATTGAAATGAGGCACAAAATCTCACATGGGCTCATTTATTTATTTGTTCATTTGAGTCAATTGTGCTAGAAGAATTTTCTTATCTTCAACACTTTTGAACCTATGCTCAATTACTTTTCACATTACAACCCATGAATTAATAGATCCAGATAGTATATGATAAAACCATTCCACTTCTACTCCAGTCAAAGATTTCACAAGAAACCAAACATATACATTTTTATGCATCACCCCAAGTAAAACATAAAAAATAAAGAAGATATTACTATGCTCATTTGTTGTAACTTTACCATCACCACTAAACTTAGGAAAAAAATTATATGCCTAGGAGGAAAGTCATACAACTAATTTCCCAAAGATAGAAGACCTATAACTTCTCCCTATGGAACTAGTTGGGCCATTATTTGTGGTATATTAGGTTAGATATTAATAACCAGATGTTTATTGCTAAGTGATTTCTGGATTTGATTGTGATGCGAAAAATTCGCACACAATTGAATCCAGAAATCACTTAGCAATAAGCATTATGAATTGTGGAAACTTGATATCACTAACCAGATGTTATGATGCTCCATGCAATATTAAAGCCTAAAAAATAGGTGATTTAAAGAGTAGTTCTTGTTGAGAAATGTCAAGATCAAAGAGAGACGATGAAATTGAAGTCGCCTATGTTGTACAGGTTGAGCCAATGATTGGTGGCTGTGTTGGAATTCAAAGCAGACCGTTTTGATTTGAACACGACAATCACCCTATTGGAGGTCGATGGATTTGGTCAAATTTCCATTCATTCATGACTCTTTAGAGGAGGGTTTGACAGGCCAAATGGAATGCCAAATGTCAAATGGTGTGGAGGATGCTTATGGAAGAAATATCAAAATTCCATACTAACAAATTTTCAACCACTTTCTAGAAATTTCAAATTGTGGCATGGAGAAAAGAGTAGAGTTGTAGATTTGAATGGAATCTGCAAACCTTTGTTGATTTGCTTTTAAATCATGTGCTGCCAAGAATGGGATGTGGTTGTTTGCAAAAATAGTAAGACTCTACTCGACACCCCTCCAATGAGTGAACAAGGGTTGTGGCCACAAATTGTAGAAATAGGTCGACTTAAAAAATAATTTTGTGTAACAAAATATCCTTGTAAACTTTGGAAAATGTAACAAACCAAATTTTGAATGAGAATAACCATAGATCTAATTGTAATGCCTCCAAAGAGTGGTATTCTCAAGAGGATCAAAAATACAAAAATATTTTTCTGTGCATGAATTTGTAGGCAGGGACACGCCAAACACATGGAATATGTTGTTGCAAATAAAGGTTAACTCAAAATAAAACCTGCAAGCAAGCCAACGAGGCCACAAATTTTGCAAATAGGCTTGAAATGTTTGAAAATTTGCAAATATCTATCCTAACGAGCAAACGAGCAAAAAGAAAATTGGCCCTCTTCTAATTTTTATAACTTTTTCTTATAATGTGCACAGTGATAAAAAAAATTAAAAATTAAAAAATTATCAAAATTGATGAAATAAAAGGTATTTTTAATTTCCCAAGCCTTTTGAATGTGATGGTGCTATATTTTGGCTCTATGATGCTTCATTGAGAGGGATATGTGTAGAAGTCACCTTGATGAGGGAAGGAACATTCTCTCATGGCTCTAATACCATGTTGGAGAATGCCAAGATCAAAGAGAGCATGAAATAACTTCCACAAGTGAATATAATATGCACAATAGTATGTCTATCAATATGAAATGAAGAGTATAATAAAATGATCAAGACTTGGATATATAGGACAGGATGAGGAGGTGAGAAGGTAGGAGTGAAACTCTGACTACCCCTCAAAGGTGGGACACTTGTGATCCCACTTAAGAAGTGGGGTGAGCAAGTGTCAATAGATGTCTCAAGTCATGAGGACACATGTCTAAATGCTATGAAGTGAGACAAAAAAAGAAACCTAATTAAACTTAAGCTAGATGTGAATAGGTAATGTTGGAAACAAAGTTGTCATTGCACCAAAGATCAACCTGTTAATGCCTGATACAACTATGAGAGTTAACAGATCCACGGGAGGTGGTTAAACCATGTCATGAATCTCGAGGGGAGTGTTGACCAACTGCCAACAATCTCCCCCTCAACATTACCTGAGGGGATTCAAACCCGTCACCTTTGCCTCTGATACTAATTTTTAGAAACACAATTGTCGTTGCACCAAAAGATCGACCTGTTAATGCCCGATACAACTGTGAGAGGTAACGGATCCACGAGAGGCGGTTAAGCCATGTCACGAATCCCGAGGGGAGTGTTGACCAACTGCCAATAGGTAAATCCTAGATAGGTGATTAGCTAACTAGGTGGATAATGACACTATTTACATGATAGTCCTAATGGGAGATGTAGGGTCTACTAGTAGATTTAACTTTCTCTCTTGAAGAAGAAATAAGAGTAGAGAAATAAATATTTTTTAAACTTTTAAAATCATAGTCAGTAATACCTTTACTTCAATCTCCTTTGGTGTAACTTTTGCTAGCTAGGGTGTCTTGTAAAAATTATATTTTTCTTAGCAAGTTGAGCAGACCAATTATTTTGTGTAAGTTGCTATAAATTTTGATTTGTTTTCCTTTGATGTTGATGTTGATTCCTTTTGGGTACAAGCTCTATGATGAAAAGTTCACTATGTTGATTCCCATAATTTTGTGTTTGTTTGATCCTTATTTCAATCTCAAGATCATCTTCAAAGTCTAGTACTTGGCCAACTTGATGATATTGTTGGTTTGACTTTCTATATCTCCAAGCCAATGTGCTTAAGTATGTTATTATGTCTTCTTGCTCAAATTATTAAAAAAATATATTAGGTTGCAAGAGTGGCTTTAACCTACCTTGCAACACCATGATTGTTCATTGAAATAAATAAAAATTTAGACTTCTATGTTCAATAGAGACCAAGCTATTTTGAAGTGTACAATACCAATGGAAAACATACCATTTCATGTCTTGTAAAAATAAACCTTTCAACACTTTTGTTAATCACAATTTCTACCACGTTGTCTCTTCCTTGTGCAATTATTTCATCTTGTTCAACAATTGTGTGTTCATGATCTTCTTCCTTAAATATCACTTACTTTATCTTGTGATATTGCTATCATGACCTTTTGTTTTTCCAAGCTATCATGTAGAAATTGTTGGGAATAGGATGTCATTTAATTGCAATCCTAAACATATTTCATGTATCTCCTAAGTCCTTGGAAAGTGTTCCCCAACACTAAGATTAGAAAGAGATTAAATTTGAATGAAATGAACATGTAAATTGATATTTGTGATTATTCCTAAACGATAGGAACATATGGGGACATCCAAGAAGAGCTCCTACAAAATAGGATCACATGGGGCACCGACATGGAAGGTGGAACCCACCTTGCTTTAGTTAACTATTTGGAGGATTGATAACACTTCAATAATGCATGGTTTGATCCTACAAATTAGGGATTGATATTTACATGAGTGGAGTGGCACTATCAGTTTAGTTCAGTTATCTTTAGTTGCATGTAGTTATTTTGAGTTAAATTCTAGTTGATTTGAGTTGACTTGACTTGCATGACTAATGAATTCAGTTGCATTACAAATAACAGGTGGATACTTTCAGTTAAGTGGGGATGATCAATCATGCCTAATGTTTGCATGAATTGGTGGAGAGATATGTTTCAATTAACTAAGATTGACTTGGTTCCACCTTGGCCGCCCAAGTTGGCATCTTTCAGTTAACACCTTTTGCATGAGAAAATATTTGCAAAGCTTAGTCAAGTGGGCCCATTCTTGGGTGCCAACTTTGAGGTGAAGTTTGTATGATATCTTCTAGACCAAAGTTCAGTTAAGTGTTCAGTTTGGGGCATCTAACTTGAGGAAGACGTATGTTTGACTTCAAATTACATTGTGGAACTCTACTTGCCCAATCTAGGCATAGATTTTTGTGAGGAGCTTTATTATTTTGTATTGTACAACTCTTATGAGTTTACATGCTCATATTATTTTCTATTAATTGCAACAAGTGTGTGAGAGTTCCATGAGAGTTTATTGTAGGTTGTGAAGAATGAATTTTGAAGGCAAGGAAGCATATCAATCAAGGATTGATACAATATTATTGTAATCTTGTTCTAAGGTTAAATAATACTAACCTTGTCTTGGCTGATTAGTAGAGTCTATGAATACTAAACACGCCTATAAGGAGATAATATGGCTAGAAGGATTGTGTTTAGGATTTAAACTTTATTGCATGCTGGTTAAGATTAAATGTAATAGTTATAATAATTATTTAGCTATGAATAAAAAGTATAATAATATGAATATAACAAATTATTCTCCAAATTGTGGAGAGTAGTAATGTCTTAATTTATAGGGTTGAAAATTTGGACAATGTTGCACATTCACTTTTAAAACCAATGAGCATTAATAAGATACCTTGGTGCAATGACGCCATGGGCCTTGCTTCCCATAATTCATTCATTTTATTTTTCATATTTATGCTATTATAATGTATAATATCAAGTTAGAAAATAGTACACTTAAGTCATATTAACCTTGTCATCCTATATATTATCTATGTGTCTCCAACATCTTGGGAATGGGTACTTGAATACCCATGTAAGTGGTTGAGATATTATCTTATTAGTATTATTCTCTTGAGACTTGGAATAATTATTGTAAGTTAATTTATAATGAATATTATAGTTGGAAAGAGTTACACATTCTTTTTTATCGATAGAGTTAATCATATCTCTAATGGAGCACTTGGGAGTTATGTAAAGAGGTGTGAAACATCTTGTTTTAAAAAATGGAGTCAATATTAGTTAGAATTATATTTTGAAGTGTAATAATTTGGAATGAGTGTCCATATTCTTCATGGGTTAAATATGTTTTAATAATGTATATCCTGAGTTCATTGAATAATTTGGTCACGGGGGCATTAGATTTTTTCGATACCATGGTTTTGATGGTTGCTACGAGACATTATGAATTTCTCTCCTTAGCTCTCTATAAATTAGATGCATTATGTGGAGGTTCAATTTATTTTTTATGTTAATATAAGACTAAATTTGATTGTGTTATTTAACACGTTATTATTGGCAATACACATTAATGGGTCTATTTGGTGGTGGGATTTTTCTTGCAAGGGTTTCTCTATAACACCTCTCCAACTCCAACGTGGGTAAGGTGGTATTTTAATTTTGATTTAGCATTCTAAGTGTTATCATAATGAGATTAAACATTGATGATTATGCGATAGGTTATCATGCTTAGTATTATGCTGGATTACATGCTAGTTATAATTGCTTTTGTATGATTATGGACTGAAAGGATGATGTCGTAACACTCGTATTCAAGAGGCTTACAATATCATGACCACCTTCATTATAATTGATGTTGTTTCAGCTAAATGATATATGTTATATGCACAGGTACTTTGACGTGTAATTGGAGTGATGCAGGTATTGAGTATCGACTCCGTCTGGATTCACAGGCCTGAGTGCACTTCTATTCCCCGATGGTGGTAACTGGAGGTAGTCATACAGGCCAAATGTCCCCTACCCTAGCCCATTGTATCTTATTAGTGCAGTGTTCCTATGTTGTCTTACCATCCGGTTATCTAATGGTAATGTCCGGAGCACCTTTCAACCGTTTGTCCGACGCACCTTTTAGTGGTAGGTGGGTTACCAATATGTCTCATTGAGGCATTTTGTCTTGGTTTTCGTAAATCTTTTATGTGGCTATATTTATATTTAATTGGTTGTCGATGTCTTGATGTGGTTTATTTGACATATGTTCGTGACTTCATTTATGGTATCTCATTGTGTTTAATTGATTTGAGATTTGAATGGTTTTATCCACGAGATTTTAAATATGTCATTTTAATTGATTTTATTGATCATTCAAGAGAATGATACATTTCATTTGGAAATTTTAAACAATTTTATTAATCTGTTTTGTGAGCTCTCGTAATTTTATTTAAATCCTATTTGGGGAGCTCGTGCATTTTAATATTGGATTTAAATTATGATTTTCTTGGGCATTTGGGAATGTTGTATATGAAGTGATTTTTTTCTAAACTAATTAAATTGAAGAGATTTAATGGCTTATTTAATTAAATGTTTTATTTCATTTTATTAGTTGGAGAGTTTATAATTTGGGGAAGAAGAAATTTTTTTTTTTTGAAAGAAGAAAATGGGGCAGCTTGGTTTTTGATACTTATTCTTTGTTTTGAAACATTTTGGGGGGATCATTATTTTTGGGAAGAAGAAGAAACTTGTTGCTTGGAGAAAGAGGAGAAAACCCTAGGTTTGGACAACAAAATTGGAGGGGAGAAACATGGAGATTCTTGGGAGAAGAAATTGGGGGCAGCTGTTTGCTGATTTCGACATGCCATTTTCTCCTTGCTGTTTGATTTTGGAGTCCAACCGTGCCTTACATGTAGAACTTTCTCTCATTTCCATTTTTGGGGTAGACTTGAGGTATTTTTCTATATGGTTCTTGAATCCTTGAATTTCTTGTGATATAGAATGTGATTTAGTTTGGCAAAGGTATACTTGCATTTTCTTATGGCAGCTTGTTGTCCCTGTTCATTTATGTGAATTCTTGGGGTTTGGATAATGGATGCTTTGGATCATATTGCTGCTGTGTAGTTTTCTTGTATGACAAATTTTGTGCATGCTAGTAAATCTGAAATGGATTTTTGTTAAATTCGAGTTTCAGACACTTTCATTTTTGATTTTTTTGCCCAGCTTATTTACAAACATTTTCTCTTGCTGCTCATTAGCTGTCTGTTAAAAATGTAAACTAAAATTGGATTCCATGTCCAAATTCCCATATCTCAATTGGGTCTTCATTAGATTTTTATTTTGGGCAATTTCATTTTTTAATCAAATTTGTGTCTATTTGTAAAATGACGTTTTTCAATGCTGCTCATTTACCACGTGATAAAAATGTAAAATGAAATTGGATTTCATGCAGAAACGTCAAAATATGAACAGAGTCATTGTCCAATTTTTAATCCAGGCACTTTGATTTTTCATGTTTTTGCCCAACTATGCTTAAAACACGTTTTTTTTTAAACAACACCTTATTCCGGGTCATAAAATTGAAAATTAAAGATGAAAACCATCTTGTAACATTGAAATCTAAACTGGGTTGTTGCCTGATTTTAGATCTGGACATTTTTATCCTTTTTGGAATTTTCATGCATTATTCTCATGCATTTGAGAACAGCTAAAACTATGTTTTGTGCCATTGCCACTTAGTAGATTTAATCTGATCTGAAAGTGATTTTGTTGGATGATTTAAAGAGGTTTATATCGATTAGATGATTGGCTTCTTTTATGAAGTTAACGGTGAATGTTGGAATGCATTTGATCTGCTTGTGATTGTATAACGTCAGTTGCTTCAATGATTTCGCAACCACATTTGCTTGGCTATGTTAAATGGTTTCAACAATGGTTTTAAAATCTTTTTCATTGCTTCATATTTTCTTTGGGTCCCTCGTTTGGTTAAACGAGATGGAGTAAAACAATGTATGAAATGAGTCCTCGTGCATGACTTTGAGCGCTTGTAAAAGTTAAGGATGCACTCGAGGTGGCCTATCCGTCTATAGGGCGTTGATTTGGGCATGGTTGAGTCTCTTCATTCGATCTTCATTCTTGTATCTTGTACCTTGTAGTCATGAGCAGTACCTGACATGTATTGTTTGAGCATTGCCATGTTGTGTTATTGGCCTTATGCATTGTGTTTTGTGCTTGCTTCATGTTTGATGTGAGTGTTGGCCATATATGTTATCCATGCCGCATATTTTTCTTGGGCCCCATGTCTACCTCTGAGCACGATGGGGTGGTCTCTCTGGAGTCCACATGGTAGGGAGGCGTTGCCATCTCCATTAGGGATTGATGTACAGGTTTTGGAGCCTTTGTGTATTTATTTTATGATGATTATTATTGGATTTTTTTTCCCTAAATTTTATGCAAAACTAGAACTATATATGTGTATCTCCTTCACATTTCAATTTGCATAAGTTCCAGAGTAGCAACGCCTTCAAATGTTGTCTTGTGAGTTGCATCACAAGTTCTGGAGCACTGGCGCCTTTTGTTTGCTGTCTGTGTGCAACAACAAGGTTCTAGAGCATCGGGCTCCAGAATAGTAGGTTCCAGAGCATCGGGCTCCAGAACAGTAGGTTCTAGAGCATCGGGCTTCAGAACAGCAAGTTCCGGAGCAGAGCAACAGGTTCTAGAGCAAATTTCTGGAGTTGTCCGGTTGCTCCTGTTTGGATTTTCTCTGGAGGGTGGATTAGCCCTCTCCTTTGAGATGTCCTTTAGGTCATATTTGGCCATGTTTGTTGTCGTTTATCAAATAAGTAATTAATTTTTGTGTATGTTAATCTTTCTTGTAAAAAAAAAATTATCTTGTCCTCTTGTGGCTCTTACCCTTCGAGGTTGCGTAGCAGGATGTTACATTCTCGACATAGTTATATTGTTATGGTTTTTTTTTAGTTTTTTATTTTTTGTATGTTATTTGATTTCATAATATTGGCTAAGTACATGAATGTTTTATTGGATAATTGATATTTTAACACTTAATTCTTTATTTTCAATATCTCTATTTATCTTATCATCCATGCAATCTTGATAATTCCTCCAATGTCACATCCCATTCCATGAGGGGCCAATAATTAAACATATCATGAATTATTCCATGTAGTGAATTTTATTACTATGAAAACATGTCACTTAATAATAATAATAGAAAGAAATAAAAAAATTGAAAATGATATAAGTAACAACATCAAGTAAAATTATCAATTACAATAACAATTTTATGAGCATAAGAATGACAACGAGGGCAGGAGGAAGGACGATGAAGGCGGGAGGAAAAAAGTTTGAATCTACATATGTTGTAGATGATGGAGGTGCGGATGAAGGGGACCTAGATGATGGTTCCTAGTGTTGTTTGTCCAAACGGAAGGACATTGGCAGTAAGTGGTGTAGCTTCGCGAGCTTGAAATCTGCTAAAGGAGAGGAAGTTGGGAGCTTTGTTGAAGATTTTAATGATCCTGGGTTCCTTTGGCTTGCGGTGGTTACTGTGTTCTGTTGGGGGCCAAAACTCTCTATTGGAGCTTTGGATGAGCTCTTCGATGTTGTGTTGTGGAGGGGCAGTTCTTCTCATGATCTGCAAAATCCCTTTTTCTGCTATGAGATTTTTGGTCTATTTGACCACATAGACTCGTTAGGTGTAGGTGGGTTGAAACATATGCTTGGTGAGTTTTGGGGTTTGGTGCTCTCACCCCCCTTGGCTTTTGATTTGGTTCCTCATGCATTGGTTGAGGATTGGAGTCATGAAGTGTGGTGCATGCCTAGGAGATTTGGGGTTTCTTGCCTTTGGTGTACTGGCTTTGTTTTGGTGGTGCCTGCTATGTGCAGGGTTCACTTGGCTTCTCTGTCTGCTTTGGATATGCCTCGGTTGTTGGAGGTTTGGTACATGCTCATGAGGCAAGAATCTTGGAGTCTATTTTTGTTGCTTGGGATCTCTTGTAGAGCTGTTATTTTCCCTTTGTGGGGCTTCTATGATGCTGAGGAAAGCATTTCTGGTTATGAAGCTTTCGTGGTGCTTGTTGGAAGTCAGATCTCTTTGGATTCTTGTGATGCTCTGGTTCTTCTTAGGCTCTCTTTTCATGTTTTTGGGTACCCTTTGTGGTTGATTTGTTTATATTTTTCAAAGGGGGTTATAGTTTGTTCTTGGCTCTGGGTTCTCTCTTGGAGGAGCTCTCTATTTTTGGGTCTGACTTGGAAGTCAGATGAGGCTTTGAGATGGTGGAATGGACTGGCCTTTTCTTCTTGCTCTTGCTCCCAATAGTTTCCTTGGCTAGTTGTGGAGGTCTTGGTTTATCTTGTGAAGGTGAAGTTGAATGGTTTATCTTCCTTTGAGACTCTATTGAATAGGTGGATTGACTTCCATGTTGCGTCTTTGGTAAGAATCTTGGCTATTGAAGATGTCCCTTTTTCTTTTCGTGTTGGTTTAGTTGTGGTTTCTCTCTTGAAGCTCATGCTTTCTCAACCAAAGGATGGTGTGTTTCCCCAGTCTTCTAATGCTCTAGTTTTCTTCCATTTCATTTGCTTTGTGTCTTATTTTGAGGTGAAGACTGCTCTTGATGGTCAAGATTCATTTCCTATTGAGTTGGAGGTGGGTGCAGTGGAAGTGGTTGCAAGTCCTCTTCTCTAGTTTCCTCTAGTGGTGTTCCTATTGAGGTGGAATTTTCTCCTATTGAGGTGGTGCCCGAGGTTGCTGGAGAGGTGTGCTATTGATTTTTTGGGTTTTCACAACATCCTCTCCTATAGAGGGGAGCTCCTTCCTCTTGAGGTGGATTTAGAGTTGGTCTGTGTTGCATTTGGGAGTTTCAAGGGATGTTTCTCCTTTTGTTTGTTAGTATTCTTGATTAAGGGTTTGGGTTTAATGGTGTCCTTTACCATTAAATTATCATTTCTTTTGTCGGGCTTTGTATTGTTGATACTAAGAAGATGGTCAGCTGCAACGTTGTTGCTTTGTTGCTAATTTGTTTCTGGTGGATAATGGTTGTTGGGTTTCTGGTCTCGGTTAAAACCAAGTTGTTGTAGGGTTTCAGGCCCTCACTTGTTTGTTTGTAGCAGCATGTAGTCATGATTTTCTTTTAAAGGCTGTTGTGGAGTTTTTTTGGTCTATGGTGTATCTTGGTTGCAACTTACTTTACTTTGTACTGGGTTCTGGGCCCCATCAAAACCCATTTTTTACCCTTAATCAAAACAACATCAAGTTTCCACAGTCCATAGTAATCAAGTGTTAAAAGCTTTTGGATTTAAATTGTGTGAGTTTTTTAAATCAATGTTTCAGATCAAACTCCATGATCCATCATCAGGATGATTTGTATGCAACAAGAGAGAAGAATAAAATGAGATAGCAGAATTGGAGGGATAAATAGGTGAGTGGTGGAGAGGGCTAGAGTAAAATAGGATTAGAATTGACCAAGAAAGAGAAAATAAAAATAAAATAATAATATTTTAAGAAACATACCCCTTATTCATTCTTAAAATATTATTATTTCATTTTTCTTTTCTCTTTCTTGGTCAATTCTAAGCCTATTTTCTTCTAGCCCTCTCCACCCCTCACCTATTTATCCCTCCCAGTCTGCTATCTCATTCTATTCTTCTCTCTTGTTGCATACAAATCATCCTGATGATGGATCTTGGAGTTTGATCCAAAAATTTGATTTAAAAAACTCACACAGTTTAAATCTAGAAGCTTCTAACACTTGATGATATAAGTAGTTATTTTTAAAAAATATCACTTGAATCAACATAAAACATTTTACAACTCATTAATTTACATCATCCTTAAATTTCTAACTGTTTGTTCAGTATAATTAACACAAATTAGAAATAGAAACAAAGTTATGATTTAAAGTGTCCCACTTAAGTCAAAAAGATGGATACAATATTCTGGAATCACCCTTATAGAATAGAAAAAATACATTTCTAGTTCCTTTAACAACAAAGATTTTGTGGATACAAAATAAATCTTAGATATGGTGATTTACAAAGATCGGGTTGACATAAAGTTTTGGTTTAGTTACAGTATGTTGAGACTATTTTGTAGTGGATTCTTATGTAGGACTATAATGTGGTGAGTATTTTTTACTTTTGTATACTGTTAACACTAGATTAGTGCCTTATGATAGATATTTATTTTGAGGATGTGTATAATGTTTCTTATTCTAGTGTTGTTGGTAGCCTAATGTATGCTATAGTTTATAAAAGACCATATATTTCCAAAGAAGTGGGAGATCCTAGAAACTTGTGTATAACCTTGGTAAAGAGCATTGGGATTATGTTAAAAAGGTTTTTAGATACTTGTGAAGTACTTCTAGTTATTATATATTTATCAAGAGATTTATGATGTGATAAATATGGCATTATTGATTCAGATTAGGTTGTTGATGTGGACAACGAGAGGCTCACATGATCAATTATGTGTTCAATCTATTCAAATTCGATACCAATTAGATGATTAAGAAATAAACTACTATTATGTTTCTCACTATAGAAGTAAAGTACATGACTGAGACATACCTATAAGGAGGTAGTGTGGAGACAAATATTATGTTTATGTATTGGTTTTGAGTGCAAACAAATCAATCTTGGATTTGATAGTGAAAGTTGTATATGTTTGGCAAAGAACATGACGTATCATGCTTATAAGTTAAGAATTTTAATGTTAAATATCTAATTTTTCATCAAATAGTTTGAGGATAATAGATTCATAATATAGAAGGTTAGAAATTAAGATAATTTTTTAGTTTCTCTCATTAAGCTAATGAGTACAAGTAATTTTTTTTGTGCAAAGAGACAATGGGCCTTGCCTCTTCTAGAACTTTACTCATTCATCTTTTAGTTTCTTATTATGAGTTTGCATTGTAAATTTCAATTGAGATAATGTTAGGATTAGGTGTTCCATTCACCTCACAAATCCCAAGTCTTGATTAATTATATTTAATTATGCAGATTTCTAAATAATATATGGTCTCCAAATATCATGGAGCAAGTAAAATATGATGCCCATGTGAGGGTGGGGACATTATATATTCATTGATATAGTTTGATAAGTGTGTAAGAAGGTAGTGAATAGATAGATTACTTGGAAAAGGTTATTTCAAGTTCATATCAAAATATCAAGGTCATCCGAGTAGTAGATAAACACCTTTTAATGCTTCCCAATGTGGTAAATGCATTTTTTAGCATTATAAAATATGTTTAAATCTCAAGAAAATTCTTAGGATTAGTATGTTTCTCTCAATTAGTGTTTGGATGTGGTCATGTGTTTCATCTTGGCCACACAATTGATGGCTTTTGATAAACTCTTGACCTAGGATAATCTCCATATAGTTATTGAAAATATGGACAATGATAAATTTTCTAGATGTGATGGTATTCTATATGAATTTTATAAATTCTTTAAGAAAGTTTTGGCCCTAATTTATGCCATGTTTATATTGAATTTTTCCAATCCAACACCTAGGGAAGATCATTAAGAAAATTAATTTTGAATTCATACTTAAGGTTGGTGATCTAGAGATCACATGCAACTAGAGACCTATCACCTTGATCAATATCTCTTGCAAAACCATTAAAAAATATCTTGTACTTCATATTGATAATCTTCTTTTGCTAGTAGTTAGTTTGGAGCAAATCGGGTTCATCTAGAGTATATTTATTTTACATACTATTATTATTTGGGAAGGTATAAATAGGCTAGAAAATTGTAACTAGTTGGAAAACATTTCCTGAAAATTGATTTTCAAAGAATCTATAGTAGGACTGAATGGCCCTTCATTCCTACTGTGTTTTTCTCTATTGGGTTTGGCACCAAATTTATTTAGTTAGTGAATATGTTATTCATTGATAGCATTGTGTGTCTTATTATAAATAAAACTCAGTACAAGAAATTTTGGGTCTTTATCTATCTATTTGAAAAGGGTGTCCTCTTGCACTATCACTATATATTCTTACTATTGAAGGTTTTATCTATATTCTTTGGAATGCCATTTTTGTAGGCTTATCTAGGATCTCTCCCTTCATGCATAATATATTAGGATAAGATTTACACCTTGGAAATTCTATGAATAATTTAAATTTTAATAATTCATGACATGTTTAATTATTGGCCCCTCATGGAATGGGATGTGACATTGGGGGAATTATCAAGAATTCATGGATGATAAGATAATTAGAGACATTGAGAATAAATAATTAAGTATTAAAATATCAATTATCCAATAAAACATTCATGTACTTAGCCAGTATTATAAAATCAAATAACATACAAAAAATAGAAAACTAAAAAAACATAACAATATAATTATGTGGGGAAACCCTTGCAAGAAAAATTTCACCACCAAATAGACCCATTAATGTGGATTACCAATAATAACATGTTAAATAACACAATAAAATTTAGTCTTATATTAAATTATAAAAGATAAATTGAACCTCCACATAATGCATCTAATTTATAGAGAACGAAGGAGAGAAATTCACAATGTCTTCGAGCAACCACCAAAACCATGATATCGAAAAAATCTACTACCCCCATGACCAAATTATTCAACGAATTCAATATAAACATTATATTTAACCCATGAAAAATATGGACACTCATTCCTAATTATTACACTTCAAAATATAATTCTAACTAATATGGACTCCATTTTTTAGAACAAGATGTTTCACACCTCTTTACATAACTCCCAAGTGCTCCATTAGAGAGATGGTTAACTCTATTGATAAATATGAATGTGTAACTCTTTCCAACTATAAAATTCATTGTGAATTAACTTACAATAAATATTCCAAGTCTCATGAGAATAATAATAATAAGATAATATCTCAAACACTTACATGGGTATCCAAGTACCCATTCCCAAGATGTTGGAGACACAGAGAATATATAGGATGACAAGGTTAATATGACTTAAGCATACTATTTTTTGTGGACATGGAAAAAGTAACCCTTCTACTTTTCTCATGTTCAGGCCCTCCTAGTGGATTTGGCTTGATTTTTCCTAGATTTAATGTTGTAATGTGGTCAATACATTCACATTAGGTCTTGGGTCCTTATGAATCATTAAGAATTCTAGGATGTCTTGTAAAAGTGTTGTGAAGTGTTGTAACCCACTTTCACACTTTTCTAGGACCCTTTCATTATAATTCACCTAAATAACCCCTTTTTATCCTTACCAAGTCTTATTTCAAAGTGTTGTAAAGAGTTATAACAAACTCTCATGCTTTTCTAGACTTGTCATCACTAGATCAACCCTTTCTTATGTTTAAATGACCCCTTAATGCACTTTTTGGCCCTACTTAAGTGTATTTTTGAGAATATTCCCATTAAACAACATTAGATACACTTTAATTCTCGACACCTAGTCAAATTTCCCTGGTGGGACCAAGTCACCACCTGGGGTGACTTAGTCCCACTAGACACAAAAATCAAAATAATTTAAATTTTCTGGCAGGATTTTATTCTCTTAACCTTAAGGTTGGCCTGTGATGTGTTATTTTTGGGAAATTTGGTAAAATCAAGTATAAATAAAGGGTTTTTCTCTCATTTTCACCCCCATTCATTCACTTAATCATTCAAGCAATTACCAAGCATTCTAAGCAATTTTAGGCATCCATTGGAGCATCTTGTTGCATATCTTCAAATTTATACATCAAGGGTTTGGTGAGTTTGTGATATTGCATGTTATTCATTCATCATTCTCTCTTTATTTCATTTTATTATCTAGGGTTTGATTACCAAATTGGGGTTTGACCAAGGCAAACCCCTATTCTCTAACACTTAACCCTTTTCCCCCTCTTTGCATGTGTGTTTGCAGGTCTTGTATGTAGATTTTTCAAATAGCAAGGTGTTAAAAAGTGGTCAACAATCCATTAATTCATTGAAGTCAACAAAGCCCTACTTGAATCTTGGAGACCGCTTTCAACCTATTTTCTATAGAATCTGAACTAGACACCTATCAGGAAGGGAAGTGCAGATTGAGAGCTACAGATTCCTGTCTTGAATTTCTCGAGATTCCCAAGTGGACTAAGTCACCATCTATGGTGGATTAGTCCCACTGTCAGGCTTGAAAAAGTGATTTTAACATTTTTGAATACCCTTTTGGCTGAAACCTGTTCTGGTAGAATCTCTTTGAAACATGACTAAGTCGCCCAGCTTGGCGTAAGTGTCCTAGTTGGCTTCAACAATAAATTTTGTAGGATTCTAGAGCCTCTCTGCATCACATTCCGATTTCCAAGTGCACCTCTCTAGTCTTGTTTAATTATGTTATTGTTTACTTGCATTCCTAGGTCATTTTGCATACATCACTGTGTTTTCAAACAACTTGCATTTCTTAGGTTTTGCATTAATAAGTCATTTTATTGTATTAGTAAATTGAATTTAGACACACTTCATCCATCCTTGCAATGATTTTGAGTGTAGACATTGCCCATTTTGGCCCATCTTTCTCTTTTTAGGTGAAAAACCCTAGAAGTGCTAGAAAGCCTTTGGGAGCCAAAATCTTTGTTTACATTTTATAACCTAATATTATACATTATAATGACATAAATATGAAAAATAAAATGAATGAACTAAAGGAATAAATGCCCATGGCCTCATTTCACCAAGGTATCTTATCTATGATCAATGGTTTTAAAAGTGAATGTGCAACATTGTCCAATTTTTCAACCTTATAAATTAAGACATTACTACTCTCCACAATTTGGAGAATAATTTGTTATATTCATATTATTATTCTTGTTATTACCACTTAAAGTCCTTGTCTCCTCTCATTTTCTCTATCATGGGGTTAGAAACAGTACTAAAACTTCTAATAAACTTCCAGTAGAAACTAGCTAATCCATGGAATGATCTCACCTCTAGACAATGTTTACTGGTGTAGGCCAATCTACAATTTCTCTTAATTTCTCAAGTTCCATCTTCAATGCTTTAGAAGAAATAAAATATCCCAAGTATACTAACTCTATCTTCATAAAACTACACTTCTTGACATTAACCATCAATTTCTCCTCTCTCAACCTTTGCAATACTTGTCAGATGTGCAACAAATGTTCTTCACTAGTCTTACTAAAAATTAGAATATCATCCAAGTACACAATGACAAACTTACCCAAGAATTTATTCAATACCTCATTCATCAATCTCATGAAAGTTCTCGGTGCATTGGTCAATCCAAAAGGCATTACTAACCACTCATACAATCCTTCATTAGTCTTAAATGTAGTCTTCCATTCATCTCCTTCTCTGATTTTGATATGATGATATCCACTCTTGAGATCAATCTTTGGGAAATACTTTGCTCCACTCAAATATTCCATAATGTTATCCACCCTTAGAAATGGAAATCTATACTTGACAGTGATCATATTGATTTATCTTGAATCTATACACATTCTCTACTCCATCTTTCTTTGGTGCAAGTACAACAAGTATCACACATGGGATCAAAATTTATCTGAGCAATCCTTTCCTCAACAAATCTTATATTTGTCGGTGTCATTCTATGTGGTGCCTTGTTTGGAAAACTTGCTCCCGATATAAGATATATATAATGATTGATACTTTGGACAAGTGAAAATCCCTTTGGTACATTCACTGACATGATCTCTTCCTACTTTGTCAATAGCTTTGATACTTCTCCATTCTTTGTGGTAGGATTCTCTTTCTTCAAACCATTTCTTTTCTTTGGAATCAATGCAAAACACATGTTCTCATACCTCAATCCATCAATAAATTTTCTTCCATCTACCAAACATAGTCTGGTAGTGTCACAAACTTCTATTTTCTCCTCTTCCTCTTAAGGTATCATCTTAATTCTCTTTCCATTTGATGTCACAGTATAAATGTTCCTTCTTCCATCATGAATTGCTTTCTAATCATATTTCCATGGTCTTTCTAATAGTAAATGGCATGTATCCATAAGCATAATATCACACAATACTTCATCCCTATATGATCCAATATGAAATTTCACCAAACATTGCTCATTCACCAATATCTTATGCTCATCTTGAATCAATGCTATCCTATAAGGGTTTGGATGTTTCGGTCTCTCCAAATTCAACTTGGTTACCATCTCCTCTGAAACTAGATTATCAGTACTACCACTATCAATGATAACTTTACAAATATTTCCTTCAGACTTACATCTAGTTCTGAATAGATTCTTCCTTTGCGGTGGTTCCTTAATCAATTCTTCATGCATCAAATATCTCCTCATCACCAATGATTCACCTTTCTTAGGTTTCCCAACTGAATTAGGGGATCCAACAGGTTCTTCATCCAAATAAGTTGCTATTTCAGTATGCTTAGTTTTCTTTTCAGTGCTTCCTTGATGACACTCAAATGCTCTATGTCTCTCATCTCCACACTCGAAACAAGTTCCTTTGAATGGTCTTCTCTCAGATATCGCTTAATATATGCAGTATCCTTCATTGTGGTAAGAATTATGACCTCCTCTTTCACTGCAATAGAAATTTCTATATTCCCTTCCTCTGCGGTATGAATTAGCATGCTTTTCTTCACTCCAATAAGCTTTTACATCTTTCTTCTTCTATGCATAAGGTCTTCTTTCTTTAGATTGTGATTTGGTCTTCTAGAATCTTCATCTTGTACTTCTCTGCCTTTGTTCAAACTTCTTGTTCATCTTCTCTTCCACCTTCAATGAAAATTGATATGCTTATTCAACTGATGTCATCTTTACCAGGCTCAGTTCTTCTTAAATGGTTATTCTTAGTCTATTGATGTATCTTACAACCTTTTCTTTGCTTGCTTCACTATGAAGGATTCTGATTATCATCTTGTAGAATTCTTCAGTATACTCCTTCACAAATCTCTCCTTTTGTCTTAGGTTCTATAATCTTTTCAATACTTTAAGATCATAATCTGCTGGAATGAATTGATTCTTTGGTTTTGTAACCATTCTATCCCATTTGATGATTTTATCCTAATCTCTCCTATTTCTATCCAATTGAACTTCTTTCCACTGTAATGCAACATGACCTTTCAATTTTATTTTCGCAAATTTGACTCTTTTCGAATCTTCAATTTCTTCATATTCAAAGTATTCTTCCATTTTGATTGATCCAATGAATCAACTCTTTAGGATTCAAATTTCTTGTGAAATTTTGAATTTTGATTCTAGGTCTTTTTCCAATCTTTGAAATCACTTTCAACATATTCATTTTATCTAATTATTCTTCTTTGTCTTCACCTAGGGCTTCTACAAATTGATTTACATGTTCTACTTCATCATCACTTTCATCTTCATGCCTAGGGTTTAGGCCTCGCCTTCAATATTCTTCAATAGTATCTAATTGAATTCACATCTAGCACATCATTTCCAATATTTCATCAATTCTTCTAGTAACATTCGTCATAGCAAACACTCTCCTCGGTGACATATCTCCCCTTGAATAGGTACAACTACCTCAATTTGATGATCTAGCTACAAGGGTTTCAACTGCCTCACAATCTGTGATCGATTAAAAACACCTGCAGTTTACTTGAAGTCGATGATCTGTTCACCTCAAGGAATGCCTCTAGGACTCACAAACTTGCTCTGATACCACTTGGTGTAATCACTGTAGGAAGGTTTAGGAAGAATAGTCCAAACCATGCAGTTAAGAGTCAACATAGTAGAAATAACACAATAATTTGATATGAGAACATGAAAATTTATTGAATTAAAAATATTAGATGCATCACATGCCTCATGGGTGAATATCTAGGGCTCACAGGTGCACCACAAGGGCATTCAACAATACAACTAGCCAAATACCTTATTACATGCCCTCAAAGGGTTTATGCTAAATATGACTAGTGATCTAACTCTATCTAAATTAACTACTAATGATTGACTTCTAAATGATTACAAATGAATATAAATATGTTTATCAAGCTACAACAAAGGATCCACATTGGCCACAAGGGTTTATAACCTGATGAATGATCACACATGAAGGTCAGCCTCAAAATATGGAAAGATAACTCCTCGTGAAATGAAATAACTTTTGAATCTCCAAGATAGGTCCCAATGAACCCAAGATTATTGTATGATTTCCCATTAGGCTCTACATGATTTGGAATAGTTCCACACTAAGAAATATAGACTAGGTCAGCCCCAAATGCTCTGTTTGGTAATCACAATGAAATTATGAGAGTGATAACTTTTAGTAGACAAATCCAAACAATGTGAAATCTAGATATGTGAGAGATATTGGTGTGTAGATGCTATATCCTACTCCACAAGCTGAGAAACAACAATATGGTAAAATGTGGAACAAAATACTAAAACTTCTACTGAATGCAATGCAAGAAAATAAAGTTATCTTTGGTTGATACAAGGTTTCTTTACAACCAAGGATGCTCTTGCATCAACAAGTGGAACTTGTTTGGATTCCATGGAGTATACTTTGCTAAATATTTTATTTAGAGAAATACCCAGAGTGTGGGAAACCTTAAAAGGAATGACATTATTTGAGGCACCAAAATCTATAATGAAATTGCTAAGTTTACAATCAAGTATATACAAGGATAGAAGTACCAACTAGGAGAACATTATTTTGATATGAAATTTAAGGATCATAATTTTTTGGAGTTTCATTTGATTCTAGATGAATCATAAAAATAGGGGATTTAGAATCTCCCTTTATGTATTGAACTAATATCTCTAATTGGTGTGGATTTTCTTTCAAATAATCAATTTGAGAGATTTGTACTTTTTTCTTACAATATTTAATAAAATCAAACGAGTCATCAAAAACAACATGTGATGAATCTAGAGACTATGTACCTTGGATGAATTTGTTTAATGAAATAATAGCATGTTCTTGACCATTATTTCTAGTCAAAATATATTTGGGTATACTCTCCAAACCTTTACTAGCATCATTAGTATTAGTCTCAACTTTCTCTTCATTCTTTTGGTGCTAGTTTCTCATAATTTTTTTTAAGAATGATTGTTGATATCATGCAGTAACCTATATTCATCATCAGATTCATATTAAGAATCTCATTGAGCGTTGACCAAATATTTCATTCCTTTTAGCTTCTTGAGCAATATATTCCTTAATTTTCTCACTTGATTGGTTCATTTACATGTATCTAGCTATTTCTAGACATGTTGAGCCATCAAGATCAATAGTCAAATGGAAGTCACACATAGTTATAGTATGATTATTGGTAGATGAGAGGTGTTCAATATCCAATCTTTGTGCAAATGGATGAAGCTTTTGTTATCTATTTTTTTGGTATGAAACATAATTTTCCCTTCAAATATCTTGATAAAAAGGTAGTGGATTTTATGGAAGCTTCTTCTTGAGTAAGAGAAAATCATTAGCCAATTTATACACCATTCAAATAGTGGTAGGAAAATTTTCTTGTTTTCCTTTTCCTTTCTATAGTTCTTTATTCCATTTTCTTATGGTTAAAAAATCATCTTCCACTTCTATCGCCATAGCTTGAGCTTCTTCAAGTGTGCCTACTTGATCTCTTCTCATTTGAAAAATCACATTGGGAGATTGAGCATTAATGAAAAATAATTTTTGATTTTCTTTAGTGGGTTTCTTGGTAGTTTTGTTTCTATTAACTATCTTATTGAAATGAGGCACAAAATCCCACATGGGATCATTTATTTATTTCTTCATTTGAGTCAATTGTGCTAGAAGAATTATCTTATCTTCAACACTTTTGAACCTATGCTCAATTATTTTTCACATTACAACCCATGAATTAATAGAACCGAATAGTATATGATAAAACCATTCCACTTCTACTTCAGTTAAATATTCCACAAGAAACCAAACATATACATCTTTATGCATCACCCTAAGTAAAACATAAAAAATAAAGAAGATATTACTCTGCTCATTTGTTGTAACTTTACCATCACCACTAAACTTAGAAAAAAATTTATATGCCTGAGGAAAGTCATGCATCTGATTTCCCAAAGATATAAGACCTATAAATTCTCCCTATGGAACTAGTTGGCTGGTTGCATAAACAGTAAGACTCTACTCGACACCCCTCTAATGAGCGAACAAGTGTTGTCGCCACAGATTGTAGAAAGAATTTTATGTAACAAAATATCCTTGTAAACTTTGGAAAATGTAACAAACTAGAGTTTGAATGAGAATAACCATAGATCTAATTGTAATGCCTCTAGCAAGTGGTATTCTCAAGAGGATGACAAATACAAAAAAAAAATTGTTCATGAATTTGCAGGCAGGGACATGCCAAACACAGGGAATATGTTGTTGCAAAGGTTAACTCAAAATAAAACCTGAAAGCAGGCCAACGAGCCCACAAATTTTGCAAATATATATCCTAACGAGCAAACGAGCAGAGGGAAAATTGCTCCCCCACTAATTTTTATAACTTTTTGGTATAATGTGCACAATGATCAAAAAATTAAAAAAAATTAAAAATTATTGAAATTGATGAAATAAAATATATTTTTTAATTTCTCGAGCCTTTTGAACACGATGGTGCTATATTTTGACTCTATGATACTTCATTGAGAGGGGTATGTGTAGGAGTCACCTAGATGAGGGAAGGAACATGATCTCATGGCTCTGATACCATGTTGGAGAATTCCAAGATCAAAGAGAGAATGAAACAACTTCCACAAGTGAATACGATATGTACAATAGTATGCCTATCAATATGAAATGAAGAGTGTATAATACAATGATCAAGCCTTGTATATATAGGCAAGGATGAGGAGGTGAGAAGGTAGGAGTGAAACTCTGACAACCCCCCCAAAGGTGGGACACTTGTGAGCTTACTTGAGAAGTGGGTGAGCAAGTGTCAATAAATGTCTCAAGTCACGAGGACACATGTCTCAATGCTATGAAGTGAGACAAAAAAAAGAATCCTAATTAAACTCAAGCTAGGTGTGAATAGGTAAATCCTAGATAGGTGATTAGCTAACTACGTGGATAATGACACTATTTACATAATAGTCCTAATGGGGGATGTAGGTTCTACTAGTAGACCTAACTTTCTTTCTTGAAGAAGAAATAGGAGTAGAGAAATAAATATTTTTTAAACTTTCAAAATCATAGTCAATAATACCTTTACTTCAGTCTCCTATGGTGTAACTTTTGCTAGCTACTAGGGTGTCTTGTAATTTTTTTTTTTCTTAGCAAGTTGAGTAGACCAAATTATTTTGTGTAAGTTGCTATCAATTTTGATTTGTTTTCCTTTGATGTTGATGTTGATTTCTTTTGGGTACATGCTCTATGATCACAAGTTCACTATGCTGATTCCCATAATTTTGTGTTTGTTTGAGCCTTATTTCAGTCTCAAGATCATCTTCAAAGTCTAGTACTTGGTCAACTTGATGATATTGTTGGTTTGAATTTCTATATCTCCAAGCCATTGTACTTAAGTATGTTATTATGTCTTTTTGCTCAAATTATAAAAAAAAAAATATTAGGTTGCAAGAGTGGCCTAAATCTACCTTGCAACACCATGATTTTTCATTGAAACAAATAGAAATTTTGACTTCTATGTTCAATAGAGACCAAGCTATTTTGAAGTGTACAATACCTATGTGTGAACCCCAATCCTAGACCTACACAAACATGGCAAACAAGCACATTATTAGATTGAAATGAAAGTTAAGATAAGGATTCCTCATGAAATTAGATTGAAACATCAACATAGGAAGAAAATGAAGAATAATACAAATGAAAGAAAATGAATCATATTTTAATGAATAAACTATCAATCCCAAGGGGGAATTGGTGCCAATTATATGTAGAAATTGGCCCTTTCCCAACTCTTTTGTAAGATTTGATGATTTGATCCACTTGATGGTGAAGAACAATGATGAACTCCTTAAGAAAACTTGCAATAACCTAACTATGGTGATGACAAATGCTCAAGGAATGGTATACAATTGTTCTAATATGGAGATAATAACTTTGCATTCAAACTGTGGATGAAGAATGAGAGGAAGAGTCTCTCATTTATATATTTCAAATTGGAAGAAAGAGAAAGATTTGAGCAATGTGGGATCATTCAAAATCCAATGGCCAAGTGCCACTTGTCAAGATGTGAATGGGTGAAGGTTGTGCACATTTTGATGAAAGTGCCAATAAATGATACTAGGTGGAATTTGAAATGTTGAAATGACAAGGTGGAGGGAGAGTCAAATGGAGTAATGGCCACTTGGCTCAATGAAAAAGGACTTGTAAGGTGAAATAAATGTCTTGTTGGAAGGACTAAGTCCACTTGGATTTGAATTCAAATTTGAGGGAATATTCTCTATTATACCATGTTAAGGAAAATTAGAAGATTTAATAAATTAAATTAATTGATTTATTGTGCAAGTTGCATTCTCTAGAGGATGTGACATAGATTAGGATTAAATCAATCATAGATTAATTAATTTAATGAGAGATCGAGGGATGTGACAATTTTGACTTAAATTTATGAGTTAATTTAAATCAAGAATGGAGAGGAAAGATTTAATTAAATAAATGTTTTGATTTACTTAACTAAAGGGGGTAATGTTAGATTAAATTAAATAAGGTTTAATTTATTCAATTTAATAAGAAGACTTTAGATATTTAATTTAAATAAAATGAATTATTTAAATGAATAGAGACCTAGGGTTAATTAAATTAAATTGATTAATTTAATCAATAAAGGAGAATGACTTAATCAGATAAATAATGATTTATTTAATTAAGGGATGAAATGTAATGATAAGCTGAGAGTATGATTTGGGATGAAACGATGTTAGTAGTTAGGATCAACTTGTATATTTTTTCGTGTCTACATTTTGCCCCTCTTTGAAGTAATGCACTTGTTGTATTGGTTCAAAGAATAAACTGCCGTGATCAAAGTTCAATTTTTTTTTTTTTTTCGAATGCCCCACAGTTGCCCCAGTGAAAGGATTATGTTGATATGTTTCCCCCTCGAGAGATCAAATGAAAATTTTGATTTTTTGGATGATCTCACAAAAAAGAGAGGACAAGGTGTCTGACAGGTTGAAAAGTGCCCCAAGATACCAAAAAATACGTTAAAATGCCAAAAAAAAGATGCAACATGGCCCTCGGTTGGGAAAAAATGGGATTGAGGGACCAAAACCCTAGCTGGATGGTCAAATTAGGTCAAAAAACCCTAATTTCCAAGTTTAAATAGACCCTAAGGGGCCACTTTCAATTCATTTGCACACTTAACCTTTAGAAATTTTTGCACTTTGAGCTTTGAGTTTCGATCGAGATGGTGTAATGACAACTTCCTAGGCACGTGTCAAAGAGGGTACAAGTGCACTAGCAAAGCCGACGTAGGACCCGTGGTATGTACCCCTATCTCAACTTTTAATTTTTTGTTTTACGTGCATTTAATAGGGTCCAAGTGAACTTTAGGTCAAGCGACACTATATAGAGTCACTATAAATGCTCAATCGGTGCCACGCGACCTCAAACTACACCGCATATGAGAGTAGCACCATTGCGGTCCAGTTAGGAGATTAGGGTTTTCTGTCAAACTCAGCCGCATATGCAAATCAGATTGCGTGACAGAGTTTGAAATTAGGGTTTAGTTGCAAAGTTTTTCGCCCATGCAAAGAGCACCACGTGATGCACTTAGGAATTTAGGATTGGAAAACTTCACTGTGGCAACATAGTTTAGAACTTTACAAACTGCACCGCATTTGCAAACAATACTACATTTGTTGTTTCAAATGTGAAAAGTTGACGCGGGAGGTATATTTTTTTACAAGGCTTGACACGATGGTTTCCCTTGTGCAGGAGGACCTTGAGATACTTCACTCGAGGGAGCACAAATGGCCGATGCTTAGCAGATTAGATGGAATGCATATATTTCTCTAGGAGCAACTTAGTGCTCTCGGCCTTTGGTTTGTTGTGTATGTTGGTCCTATTCTGACCCACTTGGGGATGATGACAGCTTTGGCGGAGCGATGACATAGTGAGACCTCCTCTTTCCATCTTCCCATCGGCGAGGCTACTATTACACTCGAGGATGTCTAGTGCATCGTACGATTGCCTATCTATGGACTGAGAGTCATTTATGATCCATATGTTGGGAGGGATGCTTGCTACGATGTGATGGGTCTCAATGAGATTTACTTTTCTGAGGGACAAATAGACTTGGAGAGCCATCGAGGCATAATGCCCACCTATAGATTGATTGTTTCCGCCATTATATCAAGTCTTGTGGCACCAGATCGACAAGGCCAATACTTCAATCTGGGCTGGGGGCTAGCTTGGGAGTAGATGGTTGTCCGCAGGGAGTTCTTTGCTTGGGGACTAGTGGTGCTGGCCTCACTATACAAGGACCTCCATGAGTTTGCATATCTTGACAATAGGGCCATCGGGGCCGGGGTCACTCTATTACATATCTGGGCATGGGAGTGGATTCCAGTGCTCCATCCATAGGTTACTTTGATTGTTTTGGATATAGATGATCCTGTTGTCTGGTGGTATGGGGGAGCCCAGATTCATTTTACTCATACAGGTACAAGAGGCATCACCCATTGACGACGAGTTCTTGATGAGATGCAAAAATTTGTTTGGAGGCCCTAAATGGGTATAGGCCCATGGTATGATGATCACAAGCATCTATTATTTTCTAGGTAGGATAGATGGATGTAGGGCCGAGAGCACACTATGATAGAGCGATACCTTCCAAATAGGGTGGCCTGCCAATTCAGTGATGTTCAGGACAAACCAGATGATCAGTATGTAGCAATCTTCGCCCGTTCCACATGAGAGATAGCATGGGACCAACCCATTTTGACACAAGAGGCAGTAGCCTCGTTCAGATAGTTAGTGGCTAGGCCGTGGGCATATGATCAGGGGCCAACAGATGCAGGGGTTACCCAAGCCTATCGGGATTGGTTCAGGCCTCCTCCGAGATTGATAGTTTTGGGTACGATTCTCCCACGACGGAGGTTGATAGACAGGCAGTCGATAGGGGCAAAGGACGTGGTGGCAGAGGGGATGGGCCACCTCCACATTAAACATCACCTAGGGATCAGGCACAAAGAACACCGCCATAGGTAGAGATTCATGAGATCCCTGCACAAGATGATCAGCCTAGTGGAAAGGACAAAGAGGTCCCAGATCAGTAGCCACCAGGGCAGCTAGACCATAGGGATGCACTGATCCAACAGTTGTAGGGTTAGGTACAAATTTTGACGGCTAAGTGAGATCAAGCCAGACAACAGGTTTTGACCATTACTACTGAGAGGGACCAAGCCCGGTCTGAGAGGGATCAGGAGATTGGTCAGAGGAGATAGCTAGAGAGTACAACCTCATCATCCCAAGGCCCAAAAATTTCCTTGAGGGCATATCGAGAGGTGGTGAGGGAGGCTGAGTACTACCGACAACATTACAGGAAGGTAGTGCCACTAGCTGGTTGGGTGCCAGAATTTTGTTAATAGACAAGGATGAGGCCTCCCGAGGACCATGGTGAGAGACCAAAGGGGGAAAGGCACAGTTAGTAGGGCTAGCCCTTCGATCAAAAATAGTTATCTATTTTTTGGTTCATGGGCTCTAATACTTATTGCCCTGATTGTATCATGTATCATGTATCTTGATGTATAAATACTTGATCCATCTTTTGTACCATGACAATTGTATATTTATATGATATGAGATGGTCCTATTTATGAGATTTCCTATGATGTATGATGTATGGATGCATTTCTTTTTGTATTTTTCTATGCATTTTGAAGACCCTCGTATGGATGCAGTGTATGCAAATGATTATGTACTGATGATGGATGGTAATGATTTCTATTATGCCCTTAATGATTCGTGTAATGTATGATATGAGATGAATGTAATGCAATGATTTCTTAAGATACTTAGAATAAAAAATATACATTATTCCTCATAGCTTAAGATGATGATAATACGAGATGATATGATGTGGTATGGTTTATATGATATGATATGTATTTATGCTGATGATTTTGTGGATGCAAGGCGAATGCATTAGCGATGTTCTAATTAACTGCCATGGTACCATGTTAGTATGGAAAAAGATCCAACAAGTCGTTAAATGTCGATGATTTTCTTACCGGGATGATGAGTGTCGCTGCAATCCTCATCATTTAATTATAAATGTCAATCTAGGGTGGTGTCCATGGCAATATGCAATAGGGAGAAGAAATCATTTGAATGACTTGTTTTTTTCTACAAACAGAATTGAAAGACAATGCATGAAAGAAATTGCTAGAATCAAATCTAATCTAAGAGCTTGTAAATGAAATGCTTGAATCAAATCTATCCTAAGAAACTTGTAAAAGAGAATATTAGAAATGTAAAGAGCTTGAAATGAAATGACTACTA
Source organism: Sequoiadendron giganteum (assembly GCA_007115665.2). Lineage (NCBI taxonomy): Eukaryota > Viridiplantae > Streptophyta > Pinopsida > Cupressales > Cupressaceae > Sequoiadendron > Sequoiadendron giganteum. Next base: position 724,160,751 of record CM021102.1, read on the forward strand.
AGAAATGAAGCTACAAACAAAGAGATTGCTGCTAAAATACCGAACTATATTATTTTATAAAAATCTTCCCCCATTTGATTTATTGATTACAATGAATTTATAGAATTCTTGTCTTCAACTAATCTGAAAGATAAGCTTTATGATTGTGCAACCATTTGCTAGAAGACAAGAACATGTGTTAAGGGAAAAAGATAGGTCTTTCTTCATCTTGTTGAGTCAATCTTCTTTGGTCGTCCAAAACAAATATGCCTATTTTGCAGCCCCTAAACAAGCTCTAAAAAAGCACTTGACTGCTAAAAAATTCATGTCTTTCTCTTGTGTATCATTAAAGCTCATAAAACAACTCCTAGATGCTTGCAAAACGGTTCAAACTACTCAAAATTGTCTCCTAGATATTCTCCATTTGTTTGCACAACCCAACAACTTGCCTTAATTCTTGGAATTGCCTCCTAGATTCTCTCAACTTCTGTCCAAGTCACCCCAATCTATTTTAATGCTCACAATTGCTGCTTTCACAAATTATGGAAAAGTTTTGGAGCAACCCACAAATTTCAGAATAACTTCAAGTGTTGTCCACAAATTTTGGAGCTGTCCCACAAGTTTCGGAGGAACAAACTCTCATGAAATTTTCTCTCAAACCACAAACTGAGTTTTCATGAAATTTAATGGGTTTTTTTACCATATTGTCTTTGAATTTGTGACCAAAAATCTCCAGAACCCAGATCGTAATTTTCAAGATATGATGAAATCTTTGACTACTACAACTAAAAATATCTTATTTTCATCATCATGCTTAGTCTTGATAACTTCATAATTAAGCAAAATATACATTTTTATATGGCTAAAATATGAGTCATTATTTTTTCTCATCATCTCCCCCACACCTAGAATGTTGCAGGCCCTCTTGCAACTTATAGTGAGCTTCAAATACCAAAATAAATTTGCAAAAGCTTTTGAGAGTAGCAACTTGTATAGAGAAATTCATGTCTTTGAGCTTTAGAGAAGAAGACATAGCATGTGTAAAACACTTATTTGCAGAAAAGAAACCTACTCTATCCTACTCTACTTATTGATGTAAAGATAGGTTACATAAAACCATTAACTAGTTGTGGAAAATAACATCATTTTCTCAAAGGATGGATCCATGCATTCAAATTTTTGAAAGAAGAATAAAACCATGAGAAGAAGATGACTAAATATTTGAACTCTGATGCCCCTTCTTCCTTTGAAATGACAACCTTTTCGATAATTTATGATTCTAGTAGATGCATTGGACGATTAGAAATATTTTGCAATCCTTCATCACATTTTGTTGCATGCATGATTGGATGCAACTCTTTGTCCTTCAAATATCTGATTGGGCAGCCCTCCTTGGACTTTGAAGGTGTCCAAACAATAATCTTTTTCTTGTCGGGGCTTGAAGTCATGGTCCTTCAATTGGGGATATTACGTAAGAGTTGTCACCTTTGCATGCAAGAACCTCTTCCTTTGGATATGTTGTTTTGGGGGGTTTCTAAAATAATAAACCTAAAAAAACTAGAAAGTTTCTAAAGTAATAAACCTAAAAAGCTTGCCAAACTAATTTTTTTCTTTTGATTTTCTCTGACCAGATCATCAGAAACTCCCTAATGACACATTTCCCTGGAAACAATGCCAAAAATGATGTGTGTCACTGCAATCCTCATCATTTAACTATAAATGTCAATCCAAGGTGATGTTCATGACAATATGCAATAGGGAGAAGAAATCATTTGAATGACATGGTTTTTTCTACAAACAAAATTGAAAGGAAATGCATGAAAGTAATTGCTAGAATCAAATCAAATCTAAGAGCTTGTAAATGAAATGCTTGAATCAAATCTATCCTAAGAAACTTGTAAAAGAGAATATTAGAAATGTAAAGAGTTTGAAATGAAATGATTGCGAAGAAATGAAGCTACAAACAAAGAGATTGCTGCTAAAATACTGAAGTATATTATTTTATAAAACTCTTTCCCCATTTGATTTATTGATTACAATGAATTTATAGAATTCTTGTCTTCAACTAATTTGAAAGATAAGCTTTATGATTGTACATTCACTTGCTAGAAGATAGGAACATGTGCTAAGGGAAAAATATAGGTCTTTTTTCATCTTGTTGAGTCAATCTTCTTTGGTCGTCCAAAACAAATATGTCTATTTTTCAGCCCCTAAACAAGCTCCAAAAAGGTATTTGACTCTTGAAAAAGTCATGTCTTTCCCTTGTGTATCATTAAAACTCATAAAACAACTCCTAGATGCTTGCAAAATGGTTCGAACTACCCAAAATTGTCTCCTAGATATTCTCCATTTGTTTGCACAACCCAACAACTTGCCTTAATTCTTGGAACTACCTCCTAGATGCTCTGAACTTCTATCCAAGTCACCCCAATCTATTTTAATGCTCACAATTATTGCTTTCACAAATTCTGGAAAAGTTCTAGAGCAACCCACAAATTCCAAAACAACTTCAAGTGCTGTCCACAAATTGTAGAGTTGTCCCACAAGTTCCAGAGCAACGGACTCTGGTGAACTTTTCTCTCAAACCACGAACTGGGTTTTTGTGAAATTTAATGGGTTTTGTCACCATATTGTCTTTGAATTTGTGACCAAAAATATCGAGAACATAGATCACAATTTGCAAGATATGATGAAATCTTTGACTGCTGCAACTAAAAATATTTTACTTTCATCATCATGCTTAGTCTTGATAACTTCACAATTAGGCAAAATATACATTTTTATGTGGCTAAAATATGAGTCATTATTTTTTTTCATCACAAGAGTTGGAATTTTCAAAGGGCCAATTACTTTATGTTTGATAACACACATAGGTATGATGCATCAAGGTATAAAGAACCAGGATGACATTGCACCTAGTGTGATGGACTTTGACTCGACAATCAGATAGGAGTATTCTTGTTCACACTTAGCACACAAAACCTTATTCAAGATGTAGTTTAAATCTTCTAAACATCTCAGACCAAAACATAGAAAATAAAACCTTCCTATGTGGTCAACAAGACACCTAAAACACCCTCCCTACAAACGAAACAAAATATGCATGAATAAGTTATTTTACAAGAGTATCCAACAAGCACAACAGACAAAAAGATAATGATTGTTTCCCCATTGCTTTCTCTCTAAACCTATTTTAATTAAGCATCATCAAGAGGTCCTTGAAATGAGCGTAATAAGATAAATCCAAAGAAAGGATAAAGTTATCAAACAAGCTAATGTTCTTCATATCGCTAGCCAAGACTAAACTATAGTGTGATACCTAATGCTGATGTCCATCATGGGAAGGATGCATCCTAGGAAATGTTGTGATCAAGGTTTTGATGAGATTGATTGGATGGTAAACTATTGATACTCCGAGTTGATCGATTTGCTTGCTTATTGAACTAGACTTGAGACTTTGACAATTAGGTGTTCACTTTTGAACTTGCTAGACTTGCTTCCGACTGACTCACTAAAGGATGAAGGTGATGATTGATTTATTATGAACGATGATCATTGTGGGTGAAAGCGAGATGAGACAGGAGCACCATTTTGGGTTTTTTCAAATGTTTTGATGTTTTTTGAATGTTTTAAGGCTGTTTTTGGGATTTTAAGATTTTTTCAAAGTTTTTAGTATTTTCGAGATTTAACCAAGAGGCTAACTTAAAGACCTATCCTAGGGGTATCGGGAGCTGATCCATAGATTATCCTTGCCTACGTTATACATGTAGAGACCACATAGTTCGACTGACGACAAACTTGACTCAATGATGAGAACGATGGACAAACGATTTGCCATTGCGACAGACGCCTAAAGCACTGACCTAGAATGTCTTGGAGGATGATCAAAGATCAACCTTGCCTATGTTCAAGCTCAAAGACGACGTAGTTCAGTCAAGATGACTTCCTTTTTTGATTTTTTAGATTTTTGACATGTTTTAGATTTTTGATTGATTTTCTGAATATTTTTTATTTTTGATGGATTTTGAGGAAGATCACAAGAATATACATGAATCCAATTTGATGCAGGTATAAGAACATGCCACCAACGTAATGTGATAGGCTACTTTGATATAGGTAGGAAAAAATGACCTTAGGAATGTGCCAAGTATTAATATGGTGGAATATGATATGCGCACAAGATCAAGCTATGGATGCGAACAAATGAATGGATCAAATATTAAATGGAATGTAATGGATGAGTGAGTGAAAATTAAGCCATGAATATCCTAGTGGATGGAGAGTGCTTTATTTATTCTTGGTGCCTATTTTCTAGGTTTTCACCAAGGTACTTGTCCAAAGCGCCACTGAAGTGATTTTCACTAGAGGATGATTTTTTTTCTTTACTATTTTCAATCATTTTTCTGGATTTTTTTTTTGAATTTTTGTATTTTTGTATTTTTTTGTCCTCACCAAGACACTTGTTTACCAGGTTTCCATGAAGGTGACCATTTTTCAAGACATTTTTTGATTTTTGGTTCTATACCTTATAAGATTTTAGGCATAAAACTTTTTGAGATGGGAGTTGTTCATGGGCTCTTGTAGAGGCTCTCCTTCGAGTGTTGACAATTGATATGCCCCTGATTTATAGCTCACCATGATGATGAATGGTCCCAACCAGTTGGGCTCAAATTTACCTTTGCTTTCTGGGTTCAACACGTTCTTTTGGTTCTCCTTCAGCACAAGTTCACCGACTTGGAAGGTTCACCTCTTGATCTTCTTGTTATAACTTCATTTGAGTCGGTTCTGATACACTTGTAGATGGTTTAGGGCATCCCTACGTCACTCATCTAGTAATTCCAACTCATTTATTCGTGAGACCCTGTATTCTTCATTTGTGATGAGGTTTTGCAACGATATTCTCAGGGACGGGAGCTTGATCTCAATGGGTAAGATGGCTTCTGATGCATAGACCAGGGAGAATGGGGTGGCACCTGTTGGTGTGCAGATGCTGGTGTGATAGGCCCATAAGGTGAGATTTAGCTGTAGATGCCAGTCACGACCAGTGTCATTTACTTTCTTCTTAAGGATTTTCAAGATGGTTTTGTTGGTAGTTTCTACTTGGCCATTGCCTTGAGGATAGTATGGAGTGGAAAAGTGATGTTGGATATTGAGTTTTTCACATTAGTCATGAACATCCTGGTTTTTGAAAGGTGTCCCATTATATGAGATAATGGCTTGGGGGACATCGTATCGACAAATGAGGTAGTTTAAGATGAACTTGGATATTTTCTTTCCCATTATGTAGGTCATGGGAATGGCTTTGACCCACTTTGTGAAGTACTCCGTAGTGGTGATGATGAATTTATGGCCATTGGATGAGGTGGGTGTGATTTTTCCGATGAGATCAAGCCCCCACTATGAAAAGGGCCAAGGTGTAACAATAGGGTGGAGCTCTTGAGCTGGTGCATAGATGAGGTCCCCATGTTGTTGACATTGTAAACATATTCTGACAAAGTCATGTGCATCCTGCTCCATTGTGGGCCAGTAGTATCCAGTTCTCAGCAACTTCTTAGCCAAGGTCATACCACTTGAGTGTGATCCACAAATGTCATTGTGTACCTTAGTTAATGTAGTCATGGCTTCCTGGGTGTTCAGGAAATGCAACAGGATTCCTTCAATGCTCCTATGATAAAGGGTTTCTCCTAGGATGACAAAGCGGGTTGAATTCTTGATGAAGGCTCGTTTAAGGTTTGGGGTTATATCGATGAGCAAGAATCATATTCTTAAGTAGGTGTAAATGTCATGATACTAGGGATCACTGAGAGCAATGAGTTCACACACAAATTTAGACTCTGGTACCTCGAATGTTGGTACGAGAAGCTACTCTACTAGGAATGCCCGATAAAAATAACTCACAACCTAGTATCAGTGTAACAATACTCTATCGGGTTGACTCCTAAGGTGCTCTCCCGATATACCAATAGAGTCAAGTTGTCAACAAAAGTAACCATGAATTATAATTTATGACCATGGGCATGAATAATCTTATTTTATCAATAATCACAAAAATATACCACATTTTGATTTTATGAACAATGCAAATTGTAGAAATTTGTGTGACAAGATCCATATTATAGCCTACATTCACATTGCATCCATAAATATTAAACAAAATTTGAAATTCCTTAGTGACGTAGTCCTTCCCCCATTCCTAACAAAATTCAATACCATCTGCCTAACAATGCTTCATCGGCGGAACCCCCATCACACTCCCGCCGATGGCCCGATAAAAATAGCTCACAACCTAGTATCGATGTAACAATACTCTATCGGGCTAACTCCTAAGGTGCTCTCTCGATATACCGATAGAGTCAAGTTGTCAACACAAGTAACCATGAATTTTAATTTATGACCATGGGCGTGAATTATCTTATTTTATCAATAATCACAAAAATATACCACACTTTGATTTTATGAACAATGAAAATTGTAGAAATTTGTGTGACAAGATCCATATTATAGCCTACATTCACATTGCATCCATAAATATTAAACAAAATTTGAAATTTCGTAGTGACGTAGTCCTTCCCCCATTCCTAACAAAATTCAATACCATCGGCCTAACAATGCTTCATCGGTGGAACCCCCATCACAATCCCGCCGATGGCCTGATAATAATAGCTCACAACCTAGTATCGGTGTAACAATACTCTATCGGGTTGACTCCTAAGGTGCTCTCCTGATATACCGATAGAGTCAAGTTGTCAACAAAAGTAACCATGAATTATAATTTATGACCATGGGCATGAATTATCTTATTTTATCAATAATCATAAAAATATACCACACTTTGATTTTATGAACAATGCAAATTGTAGAAATTTGTGTGACAAGATCCATATTATAGCCTACATTCACATTACATCCATAAATATTAAACAAAATTTGAAACTTCATAGTGACGCAGTCCTTCCCCCATTCCTAACAAAATTCAATACCATCGGCCTAACAATGCTTCATCAGCGGAACCCCCATCACAATCCCGCCGATGGCTCGATAAAAATAGCTCACAAACTAGTATCGGTGTAACAATACTCTATTGGGCTGACTCCTAAGGTGCTCTCCCAATATACCAATAGAGTCAAGTTGTCAACAAAAGTAACCATGAATTATAATTTATGACCATGGGCATGAATTATCTTATTTTATCAATAATCACAAAAATATACCACACTTTGATTTTATGAACAATGCAAATTATAGAAATTTGTGTGACAAGATCCATATTATAGCCTACATTCACATTGCATCCATAAATATTAAACAAAATTTGAAATTCCATAGTGACGTAGTCCTTCCCCCATTCCTAACAAAATTCAATACCATCGGCCTAACAATGCTTCATCGACAGAACCCCCATCACAATCCTGCTGATGGCCCGATAAAAATAGCTCACAACCTAGTATCGGTGTAACAATACTCTATCGGGCTGACTCCTAAGGTGCTCTCCCGATATACCGATAGAGTCAAGTTGTCAAAAAAAGTAACCATTAATTATAATTTATGACCATGGGCATGAATTATTGAATGCATAAAGTATATCGGGGGAACTATGGTGCATCGGGGAAACATTATCTGGCATCCCATCGATAGAACGAAGGATAGGTGTCCATCGGTGGAGAGGGTGGCTATCAGTGAAAGAATGATGTGACATCCTGTGGCATCATGCTGCAGTGCATTTATGAACCAGAATTGAAGTGAATTATATCACAAGTTGATCACATAGTTGTTACAAAATCTTGGAAGATTTCGCTTAGGGATGAAGCAGAAAGGCAAAAACTTGGAGTTCTAACGCAGCAAAGACCGGTGGACTGTGGAGGCGACTCGGTGAGACTCATGTAAGTACTTCACTTTCAGACCCAGCTGAGAAGCTATTTTACTCAAAAGCTTAAGATTTAAATAATGGAAGAGAGTACAGACAAACCTAAAGCTAAAAAATAGAAAACTGAAAAGCCTAAGAGACTCCTAAATGAAGACCTGATAGATCAATGTCCTGGGTCGGGGCTGAGACCCAAGAGGAGTGCTCAAATGAATCCTTCCATGGATTGATTATGGGACAAACATAAGGGCTTAGGGGATATTTGGACACCGCAATGAGGGTACGACCTCTTCATGTACCATTATAGAAAACAATTTAGGTTCCAACCAGTCTGCAATCCATGGAGGTTGAACCTGGGAAGACTTGTGGAGCCCAATGTGAACTTGTGAACATAGAGCTAATTAAAGCTCTGGCTATTTGATATGACCCCAAGAAAAGAACTATTCAGTCACATGGCATGGGTGACATGCTTGTTATTTCTAGGGATCTCATTTCTAATGTCTTTCAGTTAGAGTGTTCACTGAATTTATCATTCACGCTCAAAGATCTCTTGACAGAGTATCGCCACATGGATACCAACTATAAGAGATGGAAATTACCTTTGCATAGGCCCAAGGATGAAGGAGGCCAAATCAGGAGGTTCTCTAGCAGTGAAAACCCTCCTTTCCATGAATATTTGTTCGAAGAGTATTTTCGATACAACTATTATTCAGCTAGTCAGGTTTTGGGAGTGGAGGTTCCGCCTCTCATGTTGATTGCCCCAATGGTCTTAGCTACAAAAATACAGAGCAAGGATGCCAGGCCATTTGATTATGCTAGCTACTTGGCCAACGCCCTACATTGAGGGCTCGAAAAGATTAAAAATAATAGTGATAATATTAATTTTGAACACTATTCTTTGCTTATGCATTTGCTATTGTACGAGGGACAAGTCAGAGGGGTCTGGAGTGAAGAATTAAGGATAAAAGATACAGATGAAAATGGAGATTTTAAACCTATACAAATGTGGACTTCATTGTGGGATAGCCGATTTGGTAGGTCTCATTACCTTTATTTTGTAGAATTTTTTGTAAAACCATTGATGAAGTTGCTAGGGTATCCGTGCAACTATAACCTATCCCTAGAAGTACAAATATTTCTAAGACCAAAGGAAAATGACCGGAGAAATAAAGTGAATCATAACTGGGGAGACTGGTATGCTTTCCCTGATTGTACAATGATAAGGGTTTATGGGTTCGAAGGGGCTCCACACTTGATGCCACAAGTAGTTCCTGACCGAATTGCTTTTTTAGAAATTGTGAGGCAATTGGCAAAATCTGATTCCAAACACCTCAAAGGACATAGCAAACAATCAATTATGCCCAACACCTTATGTTTTGGAGACTTTACAGTGGTTGCCAATGAAGGATATGGAGAAATTGATGGCAAATTAGCATAGTACAACCTACCTCTAGGTGATGTAAGGAAACAATTTGATGCAAAAGGGTTTATTCACAAGGCAAGATTATCGCAGGGGCTATCAGGTTATGAACATTTGTTCTCAATCGAAGATGTCATAAGAAACCATGATGAGGCTTCCACCAAGGAAAGAATGGCTACCTATAACAAGATTATGCTTGCAGAAGAATGGAAGAGGAAAAATGTCCCATCTTATTCAAAGGCATTTGGTGAGATATATGATCCTTTAACAAGAATTGAGCAACTCATTGCTCATGTCAATGAACTGGTAAAGGATGTTCCCCCAGTTGTTTTTGATGCACCTCATGCAACCTATTCAGGAGTACAAGTTGAAGACATGGAGCCCTTGGATTACATACCTTCACAGCCTACTCCTGAGGTATGTTTTTCTGTAGATACTGATATAAGTGAAGAAGAGCAGGGTGATGAAGAGGGTGAGCAGGTCAAACAAATCAGTGCTCCTGTGATCGCACAGTACGATTCCCCCTCAAGAGCAGAATATTGTAAGATTTGAGCCATCAAATGAACTATCTAATGATGTGAGGGTCATGGTTGGACAACAGTTTATTTCTGATTGTGATTTTGTTAAATCTTCTGAATTTAAATAATTTGTTTATGAATATATAGGTAGAAAAATGAGACAATAGATACAGGATATCACTCCTGAACATGAGGCAACCGCTCTGGAGGAATTGAAAAGGGAGGTAGAAAAGGAAATGGAGTCCATCACTCCTGAAAGAGGTAGGGAATTGCTTCAAGAAGCTGGAGTGTTGCTCTTGCCAGGGTGGGATATTAGCTCTTCAATTGTATTTGATAGCTTCAGAAAAAGAGGGGATACGACAATGAATTTAACAAAAGAAGCAAGTGACAAAATGTATTCAGGATCTGGGTACAACCTAGACGAAGCCACCTTGCTTATTTGTTCACTGTATCCCCATGATAAAAGACTTGCTATAATTAGTAATCCAAACCAAGTGTTTGGTCATCTCTTGGTTCAACGAGTAGTGGATACCAACCCTATGGAGACAACAGAATTGAACATAAATGTGGCAAAATTTACCAAAGCACAGATCGATAAACTGATTAAGGAAATGGAAAAAATGAAGAAGGAGCTAGCAAATCAAAGAGAAAAAACATCTTCCTCCTCCACATCAGAGTTGTACTCCCCATGGCTTGAAAAAGATAAGAGAGCACTTGATGCATTGGCTGATGCAGCCTACTAGAAGAATTGCCATCTGAAATCCCAGGGGAAATGCAAAGAATTAGAGAAAGAAGTGAAAACCATCAAATATAACATTGTATCTGAAATGATAAAAGAAAGGTTCAATAAAATGATGAAATGTGCTATTGAATATTGGGAAAGATTCAAACAGACAAGCATTGCATTGGTGCAGAATGAACAATTGCAGCCTAGAATGATGGAGAAAAAAAAGGAGCTCCTAGATAAGAATGTCATGAAAGGACAAATATTGCTGACATATAACAAGTTGGTAGAATCACATAATGGATATCATAATAGGCTTAGGGAAGATTTTGACTACTTTAATTTAGTCCCACTCCTGACACTTCATTTTGGCATTACAAATCCACGAGAATATGATGATTGGAAGGAAGAGCTTGATGGGCTTCTGACTGCTGCGTTGCAAGAAATAAATGACGAGGATATGGTTTTACAAAACACTCATAAGCAACTCAAAAAAATAATGTCTATGGAATATGATATGAAAGAGGCGATCTCTAACGTGGACACCTATGCTGAACAGGAGTACATCCATCACCTCTCTACAATCAATATGTTTATTAGCTAAACTATAGATTTGTCAGAATTAGATCCAACGGGACAACCATCAGATTGAGAGGAAGAACGCCAGCCGACAACATGATGAGTGCCCTATCATGGAGTAGAAGCCTTGAACAGATCTTAGGTGGTTAGTGGTCACGAGCTTCTACTTGGAGATTAACAGATCAGTGCATTCACCTGCGACATTATTTTATTTATAATTTGAGTTATGTTTAGTTGTCAAAACATCATGACTTTTTGCAAGGGGTTTGTAGCTTGTTGCCTCTCATATATAAGAGAGATCAAGACCCCAATAGGAGATCAATGGATTATCACATCATTTTTAATTAGACTTTAGAGTAGAAAATAGTAAGAAGATAGATAATAGATTGCACCAATTTGCCCATCCATCTCATATCATAAACTATTTTTATAATGCATATCATTTGAACTTTGAAGATCAATTCAATGGAGAAGGTTACACATATTTACTGATTTGCTTTCGAGTGTTCTACTGATGTGGATTCATATGCTTATAAGCTATTAACTTGTTTGGCTATCTCCAAAGTGGCTGTTTATGTTATTCAATTTGTCAGTACATTGAATTTGAATTCTTCAGGAATAGGGGCTGTGACCATGGGGTTTTAGATTTACTTATGGACATGATCATTGATCAAGTAGTAATGTGGGCCACAAAATGGATCTTGTCACACAAATCTCTGCAATTTGTGCTAATCATAAAATCAAATGTAGTGTATTTTTGCAGTATGTGGGATGTGGGTGAGGTGTAAGTTGGTGGATACTGATCAAGATTTTTAGTCAAAACATAACAGAAGCTAACAGTTCGGCATCCATAACTTATAAGCTTTAGCTCTACCAAGAAGTAAATATAATGAGCTAACAGTTCATCACTAGTTCAAATGATAAAATAAATAATACAAAATCCAGTTAATGGAACATCATCACATTACTGAAGTCTGAATTTGAGCTTTTTAATTGAATTTCACATGAAGGAGTACATATTGGCATTGGCAATGCAAAATATTGCCAATGCCCAAAGATAAGTCTGCACAGAGCTGAGTTGGAACTTCGAAACTCATATTATCAAAGATTGAAAATAATAAATCAAGTCACTGTATCAACTTTTCTAGCAACTTCCACTCTTCAAGTGGTGGAATTGCCATTTTCTCTAACTAATGTTCTTTGACTTGAAGTTTTGTTAACATTTCCTGATTGTAATTGGAAATGGAACCTGTCTTGAATTCTTCAGTTAATTTTGCATTCAAGGTTATCAGGTGATAGTTCATAAACAACAACGAGAATCTTATCTCAAGGACTGTGTAAATATATGCCAGTCAAGAGAATGATAGTTCACAAGATGATAGTGTTTTCAAGTGATATGACCATGTAAGAAAATCAAGATACATTCTGTGAAAGATAGTACACAATCACAGTGGCAAGAGTCTTGGATATTGAAGAACATGAATAAGGCCCTAAAAGGTACATACATATCAAGGCATGACTTATGACAACCATAGGACAGTCCATGAGAGTCAAGAGAGATTGTTAGAGAGGTCATAGTCAAGGAGCAAGTGACAAATAGAACATCCCTTTCTTCTCCAATGTTGAGATTGTTCCTCTTAAAGGAGGTTGCTAAAGAATGGAGGCTTCATCCAAATCTACTCGTATTTGCTTGAGGATCTTGATTTATTTCCATGATTGCCTTAGTTTTAAAGAAAGAACAGATCGAGAAATTCTCTAAAGGATGGAAACAAACATACCAAGATATTATTTTTTCTACATTTCCTATTTGAAGATGAAAGCTAATGAATTGCAAACTTTTATAACTTTTAAGGTGAAAAATAAGGTTCTGACATAAATCTTAAGTGAACCTCCCATATTGGGCAATAAATGGTTTTCTTTGGAGACTATATGCCATATGGAGATTCCTCATTTGAAGCCTATGGGAATCTATACCTTGGTGACTTGAACTTCAAGCCACATGGGTTTACAGGATTTCATAGGAAGACTTGTCTATTGTCAATAAAGACCATTGCACCTTAGAAATTATTGTATCAACCATGCCACATAAGACTCTTTACATTAGCTAAGGAAGAACATGAAAGAGTAGTTGTCTGCAAGTATATGGTTGGTGAATGGAAATCTATGATGACTATAGCATCAAAAGTACAATAAAACAATTTGAGGCCATAGTTTAAAAACCAATCTATACTTGATTTTCTTCAAGCTTATAAATAAACATGTATATAAGGGTAATTTCAGGCTTGAAAGGTCATGGAAAGATTCTATATAAGCTAAATAACATGAAAAAAAGGTACAGTTCATAAATGTTGACTTGAGAAGGATGAATGACAAAGAGATGAGAGCCTATACATGATGATTTTTAGTCATTCTATATAGGGCAAACAACCTATAGGTGTCATGTATCTAAAGACAGTCATCATACAAGGAGGTGAGCTTCAATCAAAGTACAGTTTTTGGAAAAGTGATAGCCTTGAAATATTAAGAGCCAACCATTCAAAGAGTAGTTCCATTGAAGATACAATTGATAGTATCAAAGGGTAGTGTTATGACATATCTGAGGATTGTTTTGCTTCAAAAAGAAGATTTTTTGAAGGTTCAAATTGTATGTTAAGCCCTAAGAACCTGTGTATGAAATATGCATAGAGAGTCACTTGTGTCAAATGTTCAAATAAATTGAATTGAATAGTACACAAGTAACTAACCCTTCTTCATGGTGAAAATACAACATAGATTGAACTTTAATCACACACAGTTCAGTCACCATAATGAGTGAAGACCAAGGACACTAAACATGACTGTCTACTAACTATCCAATGCAATAGAAGTAGGGTAAGTGAATAGTTTAGAGTTCAAGGACACCTATAGCAACAATGTCAACACCAATCAATATACACAGTCATTGAAAATAAAAACTCACAATTGTTAAAATCACCCAACACAAAGTTCCCAATTTAATACCGATGAAAAGTTACCTGAGTAGCAAAGCAACAAATTTTAGAAGATTTGTGCCCAAATTTCTTTCGATAATTCAACAATGATCCATAAGGCTAAAAGAAAAAAAGGAAAATTAAATGTTAAAAAAATGTTGTTCACACATCTACCACAGTCTCATACTAATATAATATTCAAAAGAAATACACTGCAAATAAATTTCAAAAACATAATCTATAGCAAAACTGAGTGAAATTAAATGAAGCAACTTACTTGAAAACACAAAAAAAATGTTTAACCAAATCCAGCAGCCCACATCCCTTTACTGTATGGTCCCATGGGGGGTTTGGGCTTCTATTTTCATGGATCAAATAGTCCCATGAAGAAAAAAAAATTATGCTACAAGATTAATTGGAATCTTTTCCTGGAAAATAGCAACCCCTACCTTTTAGGACTGCAAATTTCAGCAGGTGAAATTGAGGTGGGGCTAGAAATTTCCCCCACAACTTAGAAATTTTTTAGAATTTTTTTCTACCACTTGTCTATCACTTAGAATTTTAAATTCCTAAAAAAACCTTAAAAATGAGAGAATTTTTATTTATTTATTAATTTTTATCAAAATACTTCAGTTTGTTCCTTAAATTTTGGAGCTCAAGCTTTTAAGCTGAATTACAAAAGTGAATTCATGGGACCATCAACTTTAAAATATTCCTAAAAACTCTCAACAACACCCACTAAATTTTTTTAGGAAGGCCCCCTCCATGGGAAAATAAAAGTGAAGCAAAATGATTCACTAATATTTCAACAAAAAAAGTGATGCATCACAAAACATACAAGAGGAAATAAAACCAAGAAGAAGCAATTAAACTGGCAACCACTGCAACTATAAAGAAATCGATGAAAGGAAAAAAATGCAAACAAGAAGCACATTTAAAAGGGAAATAAATATGTAAACAAGAAATAACATAATTTTTGTTGCCTCCAATCCCCAAGCGGCTACACTATTTGGTATGTAATGCTGGAGAAAACATGCTAGTTAAGCCAAAAATATGCAAGTGGTGTGCTGAAATAACGACTTTAAGAAGGGAACCCACAAGGCTTGTTTTTTTCTTCTTATATTAATCTTTAAAAAAAATTCAGTGGAGGAGATTTATTTGACCGTATTGCATTGGTTTTAGTGATCTTTTCACCTTTTATTTCACTAATCAGCTTGTCATTCTCAAATAGGACATGCCTTCAGGTAATAATTCTATTCTTTTAATAGTTAAAACACCTAATTTCAGGCCATTGGGTTCCCGTCATTCAAACTTCATCTTTCCTAATGATACCCTATTTAAATAAGGAAACCTAGTTTATATCATTCAAACTTTTGTCTTTGTCATCCTCTTTAATGACACATTGGGAAGGGAGCACAAGAAAAAGATAACAATTTAATTAAAAAGATACAAACAACCAATGAATTGTGTGTAGGGGAGAGGACCCAGTAGCTGAGCATGTTTCAATATTTGTGATAGTAGTTGTTTATATAATGTCCAATATTTTTATCAATATTGAATCAATAGTTGTGACTTTAAAGTTGTTAGTGTTGATGATGACTACCCATAATTAAAAAAAATGTATTCTTTTGCTCTAAAAAGAAACTAATCATGTGATTCCACATCATTGCTCAATAAAACATGTTGTGAATGCACAAGTATTGGTCTCACTTTTTTTGGACCTTTTTGGACACTTTGACAAAAAGCATGCTGATATGGCCTTGAAACCTTAGTTATAAGCAAGGGACTTGGCAAGTAAGTTGCTGTAAAAAATTGGGAGTGATTTGAAATCTCCACATAGAATAATTAGAAGTGCAAAGTTAGGGTGCACAACTAATGGGTCCTCTCCCCTATATCACTATCATTACAGGAAAACATTTTTTAAAGAAATGCCAAAGATTGAAGATGATCATTATGCTAATATTATAAGATTTAGTTGGTAAAGTTAGGGATTGGTTTCATTGGCCAACACATTTTATCACATTTTAGTGCTAATAGCCCCAAATGTGGAGATAAATATTAGGTCAAAGATGATTAATATTTAAGTGTACAAGTACATCATTTTCTAGTGGGAATATCCACCACCTCTGTGGCAAGATATTGCTTTGGTGCTGAGAATATTTAGGCTTAAGAAAACCGTATATTAAAAGATTATTTCCATTATATTACTACATAAACAAATAAAAATTAATTCTAAATGTCTAGAACTATAGATTTTAGAAAAATAATCTTTCTTGTCATGGAAACATAACATGTAAGAAAACAACTTTAGACGATTTAAAAACACCCCCCAGTATATGGCAACAATAATTTAATCGGTATGTATATCTTTAACTTTATTCAAAATATATAATATATATCATTGCATGATTAATTAGCATACATATTTCCAGATAAATTGTGTGCCCATTTTTACATCAACGTTTTTAGATCATACTTCATGACCCATCATCAGGATGAAAAAAAGCAGAATAATGGATCATGGAGTATGATCTGAAACGTTGATGTAAAAATTGGCACATAGTTTATCCAGAAATCTTACTAACTAACTATCATGGACTGTGAAAATCGAATGTTATTAATTAGCATACATATATTAAATATTAATATATATAAAATATGCTGAGAGTTATCCTTCTCGAGGTGCCTATTTTCATCATTTTTTCTCAGTGCAATAGGCGCCTCGATAATGATAACTCTTGGTGTATTTTATATATATTAATATTTAATATATGTATGCTAGCAATTTATTAGTTTAAACCAGAATCCGGGGACTTCAAGTTTTATTGCATGTACTTTCTTACATACATTTTGATTCCCATTTCTTCGTAAAATTGCATGATTATGAAATATTTGTTATCTCTTCAATGCAAGCTATTTCATTGATTACTGATTTTTTGAGGATTAAATATTGTATTGCAATTTCTGGAAAGAAAACGAATTTATTTTTTTAAATTGTTGATCGACATTATTTTATTTTGTTTTATTTATACATTAAATAGATCTTACGTTAGGTTTTTTTTATTAAATGTAATAATGTTAAAAGCTACGACTACTTAAGGGAAACATAGGCCACAACCTCTACAAACAGGTCATAAGCCCCTCCATGAGGAACTACAACTACTTAAGAGAGGTTGTAGCATTTGAAAGTGTTTAAAATGTTATTGTTACAGTAATATAGAATTTGAGAAAAATAAAAAAGAAAAGTAAAATTCATATTAATGATGTTGGAATATCAAAATAAATCAAAAGAATATTAAGATGAATGAAAAAAAGTCCCTCTAAGCCAAAAAGAACTCCAAGTTCTCATGCCATTTTAAAAGGTAATGCTTTGACCAATTTTGTGTTCATGTTCATTATTAATCAATGCCTAGCAAGAAAAACATAAAGTAAAAAAACATAATGAAAGACAATATGTTTCCATTGGTTCACTTGGATGGCTATAGAGTGACTAAAATATCCTAGAGATAATAATCAGTATTACAATGACAACATCTTATTGGAGCATCATATGTTCCTTTTATTTGTGTTAAGTTTGATAAAATTATAAGAATCATAATTTTTTGGTAAAGTGAATACATATTCAAGTGCCATGCATGATGATACACCAAAATGTACTCAAGTAGTCATTGATAAATGTTTATTTGACAACAAAGCCATGTTTGAATCCCATAGCAAGGTTAAGACGTTTAGTTAGAAAATTTAAATACAAGCCCTTAACAAACCTGAAACTCCTAATCAAAATGATAAGTATAAAATCATCCGACTAATACACATTGACATTTCTTTTCTTCGCTCCCTATTCCCTTCCCTCGAGCATTACAAACAAAATGCAACTTAAAGAGGCCTCAGATCGTCCTAATAAAGATGAATAGTACTGATCGACTGGACTTAACCAACACACTAAGCTCTGACAGTTCAAAGTCTTATTTCCGTTTCCATTTTCTCGTTTTCTTGCATCATTCATGGTTATCACTCTCATGGTTAAGTTTAAACTTTTTTCAAAACTCTTTCTCTTGCCCAACCAATAGTTACCATCATTGTCTCCAGCCTATCGTCAACTATCCAATCCATTTCAACGTGGATGTAGAGGGTTGGAAGTTGTAGAGACGAGTTGACAGTTCTGAATTTAGTACAACTCTTTTTGCCACTTCATTGCAGAGAGCGTGCAATGTGAGATGACCCATTGCCTCCTGCCGCTACTTAGAAAAGCCGCTGCTGCTAAGTAGCCGAGGAAGAGTAATCTTGATATGCAGGACGTCTTCAAGCGATTTGCCTTTGACAATACATGTAAGGTGGCGTTCGACATGGACCCCGTATGCCTCGATATTTCTCTTCCCCTTTTAGATGTAGCCTTCAAGAGATAATATATAGCCTTCAAGAGATAATATGCCACTGTATAACCCAATATAATAGAGATTTGGTGCAATTTCATTTGATGTAACTTCCTTTCCCCATAGAGATAATTTTTTCCTTTGTCTCATAGTTGTTATTGCTCTTCTACGATGCAAAAGGCAATTCCAAGCTTCCACTATTATTATTTTGAATGAGAAATTTGACAACTTTATCATCCAGTTCTCCTTTGTGATTTGTTGAATGCAAATCATATCTCAAATACATGCTAGAAAAAAATAAATAAACAAAGATAGAGGGCACAAACCCATGTATCCTTTTTTTTATCCATAAAATTTATAAATATTATTTATCTAACTAATTTTAAAACTTTATATTTTATGAAATGAGGTAAAATATATATAAAAATTATACACTTCATAATTTCTATTTTATATATTATTCAGTCATTTTGGTTTTCATTATTGTAGTAGTTTTAGTTTATAGTCAACCAACTCTTGAACTCTTTAAGTAATTGTCAATATGTCAAATCATTCCAACTTGTCTTTAAATTTCTATATTTTAGAAATCTCTAGGCTTCCTAAAAACATGTTTCAACCAAGATGCTATCTCAATTATATTATTAAAAGTACCACTACTATGATTGTAGTAGCATCTATGCATAATGAAACATTTTCAAACGTCTAAAAGTTCACTCTTGTAATATTTTTATATTTGAGAATGGCTACCATTTGTACTAAATTATTAAACAAGTTGTTTGAAATTTTATTATCTCTTTAGATATCTCTCGAAATCTCTTATCTCTATCATAAGATTTCTAAATATCATTGGTAGTATTTTTATATAATTGTAGATTTTTATTATATTATGAACATTTTTGAAAGGTGTTCCTTTATTCCTTCAATCTTCTATAGTTCTAAAAACATATTTCATAGATTATGCAAATTTCCTATTACCACTATTATTATATATGCTCAAATGTGTGGCCTCATACTCCATCCCTATTATCCCTTTAGCATCTTGGTAGTTTCTTCCATGGCACAACATGGATTTGTATAACATCTTCTAGGAATTCCCTTAAGTATATATGTACCAACACAAACTAAATATCTATCATAAAATGCATGTGGAGGTTGGAATAAAGAAAATAAGGTTTTGATTGAGGTAGGCTCCTATACAATCACACAAATTTTTACTATAAAATCTAGAGTTGTCAAAGGGGAAACAAACCAACTATCCAAATTTCAAAGAAAAAAGTGCTAGTCATCACTACTTTTATATAATCATTATCATGTTCATATGGTCTCTACTATGTTAGATAATCTGCACCATGATTTTTTTTCCTATGTTCCTTAATAAATTTCTATAATATTTACAAACCCACCTTTAAGTATCAAATCACTCATACACTAGCACAATCAAAACTATGTGGTGATCTCTACTATTTGTTAGGTATTGGCCAACAATTTCTTATCCCTCTACACTTCATTGGGGTGACAACATAAATGTTTGTCTCACTTTTTAGCTTATGTGGGCCATTAAAATCAATATTTTTTATTTCTTTCTATTTTTCTCAATTGTACCAAGCAAATCATTCAAAATTTGATGATAATGTAAACTAATGATTTGTGAGATTCACTATGTATATATATATATTTGAGTTTAAAATAATTTTTATTTTGTTATAAAAAATAGTTTTAAATAAGTGTTTCTTATTCTTTATAGTATTTTTAACGAGAAACATTTCCTTGTAACATATAACTCGAGCTATAAAAAATCTATTTTCAAAAGTATTTCTTATTCTTTATAGTATTTTTAATGAATAATATTTCCTCAACATATAACTTGAGATAGAAATAAAATATTTTAATAATTTCTTAAACATAGATCATTAAAATTGATATTTAAGGAACACATGTTTTTTCTTTTAATTTATAATTTTTGTTATATATTTTATTTATTATTAATATTTTAATTAAGATTAATTATAATTTAGACACATATTTTCGTAATACATAAATGTTTCATAATACCTAAATTGATATATTTTTGTTGAAAGAAGGAAATAAGTATGGATGGTTCTCTTATATTTCTAAAACAATATTTCCATTGTTTGTTTTTTTCATGTGTGTTGAACATAGATTTTTATTTATGGTAATAAACCTATGTTGATTTTGTTGAGTCTCAAAAACGCAAGTTTGAACCATGAGAGATTGCCAAGCTCTCACAACGCTATTGACCAACTAACAAGGCCAACCAGTACAGTTGAACCTTCTACTCTTAAGGCTCTACTAAACCTAGGTGGGTATACCTATATGAATGCTACAAATTTTGAACTACACTTCCTTCTTGACTAAACTATCCACAATGGCAATTTGATAGTGGAGAGATATGGTCTAAATTTGGTATAAATTGTATATGCAATGTCAAGGTAAAAATCAATATGTTCAGTTAAGAGATGTAAATAAAATGGATGAAAACTAAAAGGATAAATGAGACCAGTGCCTTGTTGGGTAAAACGGAGTCAAGCGAAAGCCTTAGATGAATGACTTCTGTCTGGCAGAGATTCTAATTATTTGGCATATGATATTAGTTCATAACTTGTATAAACATGCAAGAATGTAACTACCAAGTTCTTCTTAGTGATCCAAATGATACTTCTAGATTACTGTGAATGACTTGAAGGATTTAATCTTTACTTGAAAGAACCAACCAATCATACCACACAAATACAACAAATGTGTATTGATAAACTAAGAATATACTTGATATGTCAATTCAAATAACAAAGAAATATCAACCTTGGGGACAACTTGATAATATTTTCAATTAATTTAACAAATAATTGATACTAGAAGGGTGCCACAAAATCAAAGTTCTTTCATTGATCCCTCAAAAATTTATACATGCATCATGGTCCTTTTAGACATTCTGAAAAAAATATTGTATGTCCTACTATCTACTGTCTATCTTCCTCTAATGTCTCCCTTTTGCAACTGATTTTCAAATATTTATACAATACATTCCAAGGGTTGTGACCCTTCATTTTACTCCGCAACCGCTTGATATTTTGATTATGGCCGTTTATAGTCTGTGACAGAAAAATATTTGATTATATTGCCTTCATCGACAAATCAAACATTTAAACTATAATTCACCTTTTATATTTCATTTTTTCATTCCTGCCTTCAATATTTTATGCCTTTATGTTTACCACAATACCACGGGCTTTGAATTTTCCTCCGCGGTATAGCGGTGATCGACCACACACTGACTGTGATGGCTTCAAACTCTTCCACCGCTCCATTGCGGTCAACGCTTTATCTCCTCGCGGTGTGGAGATATTAGCTTTTACCATCATCTCTCACCATTACTTGCATTACCGCGGTCAACTCATTGCCTCTTCATGGTATCGTGGTATCCAACTGTCACCGTCTTCTCACCTCCTACCGCTCTACCATGGTTTGCATGCTAACCACGTGCGGTACCACGGTGCTTTGTCAACCGTTATCCTCGCCATCAATTTTCTCTTTACCGCGCTACCGTGGTCACTGGCTTGACTGCCTGCTAACCGTTCACCGCGCTACCTCGGTCATTGGCTTGACCACCAGCGATACCGTGGTAGCCAGCCTTGACTGCCATCTCCTTTCATCACGATCACCACGGTCTCCATTAAACCCCCCCACAGTGTAGCGGTAACTATCTTCATTGTTGCCATGTCGGTTATCTCCCAACCACCGCGCTACCACGGTCTACTTGGAGACCATCCGCGGTATCGCGGTAACTATGATAATTGCTGCCTCGCCGGTTAATTCACCGCCCAACATGATACCGCGGTCAATGTGTTGACCACGCATGGTGCAGTGGTAAAACTTTATGCTTTCTCGTTAACTGCTACCGCCATACCGCGAGCCCATTTTGGGATGCCGTGGTAAGGCAGTATGATGTGAAAAGTGAATAGTAAGGTAGCAGTGGGGGTATAAAGTGTATGAGCATTTTGGAAAGGGGAAAAATGAATTTTTATTATAAAAAAGATAGAAAAAATATTAGATTCAAATGGGGAAGCCTTTGGGTTTTTATGGAATTTTTCAGTTCTAACAGATTTGAAAATAGAAATAAATATAACAATTGATTTTTTTACTAAAACATAAATTTATAAATTTTAATTTTATAGATATATATGTGCAAAATTATTCATAATGAGGGATTAGTTTGATCCTAAAAATGTGACTTGAATCAATTTTTTTTTTTTAAATAGAATACTAAAATATGGTTGTAATGTGCTTTCCTCAAATTTTATGGATGTTTATCTTGAAGACAATATCCAATTTTTACATCAAAAGTATTGCAATATAGGAAAAGGAAAATGGAGTCATTTGGTTTGAGATTTGATGGTACTTTCATTAATGTCATGATGAACATTCTATTGAATTCAACCATAGTTTTTTAATACCTTTCTTAAAGGTTGTGATTTCATGTATAATAAATTTGGGATCTATCCTATCCCCATATTGTAATTTTAAAAACTCTCATAAATTATTCCAAATATTGTTATCAGGGAGGCTCACATACCACTCTTTTTCACTTTCTTTAAGGGGTGGCATAAATAACTTCATTACATGACATCCTCATCCTTAATTACATGTACTCATTTGTAACATTGATGAGTTTTATACCACTTCGCGGGGGTGGCTGCTGTCTACCATGGTCTCAAATTGGCTCAACGCCAAGGATTTAAGAAAGTTTGGGTGGAGGGTGATTCCCTAAATATTATTAACAATTTGAAGTTGGTCTCTCCCCCATCATGGACTATTGCAACCTTGATTAAGGATTCTATTGATATCATTAATTCTTTTGATAATGCCTATATCTCCCATATTTTGAGGGAGGGTAATAAGTTAGCTGATTTTCTCACTAACTTTGGGGTTAAGGAACAAAAGGTATGTAATTTTAATGATTCCATTCCTTGTGAAGCATCGGCGATTATCATAAATGAGAGTTGATATCTAGTGGATCCTCACTGGCATGGTGGGATGTATGTCCTTTGTCACGTGGGTGAAAGATTTGAATGAGGGTGTTAATGTTTTGATTTCAGAGGATGGATTTCTCTTGGTTTAGAGCTACATTTCTTTATTTCCCTTTTGTCCTACGATGGGTCTCGCACAAATTTTGGGTATCTTTAGCCAAAGCTTCTAGAGGTTTCTTTTTTGTATTTTTAGCTTGGGTGGTGTGAGTATCATTTTCAGGTGGTTCTGGCTGTGTGTGGTGCTGAATTTTGTGATGAGTGGGGGCATGAATCATGCTGAACTCAAGTCTTGTGACACTATTAAGCATAAGACAAAGTTTTGGGAGATCCTCGAGAAGGGTGGTTTAACTGTCTATATGGAAAGATTGCATGGTTTCAATGAGTAGGTTACTAAGATGGTTGTTAAAGGTTGGAATGACATAAACCTTAATTTGGGTGGTAGAGATGTCATGGTGGATGAAGAATTTATTGCTCAAAGTACTGGTTTGGCCATACGTTGAATGAAGGTTTTCAGGGACAAGAAAGACTTGCAGGATGCTATGTCGATCTTCTTCAAAGGTAATGAGGTGATTGCTCTCAAGAAGGTTAAAAGTGGTGGTTGGTATAGGAGTTCTTTGAAAGAGCTCTGGTGTGATTTGGCAGAAGAAGTCACGAGGTATGTTACCTTGGAGGGTAGGTACATGACCATTAATAACTACCATTTTCCTTTGCTTAATCATTTTATTTGTTGATGTCGTTGGATACGGGGATCAAGGATCACATGAAAAACCCCAATAACCCAAATTTGCATGTTGGGTTAATTATTTTGATGTATGAACATGTGAAAGTGCATGAGGTGCACATATCTCTGGTTTCCTCGAAGGATAATGTTGGCAAAGCCTGGGAGGGTTATGAGACTGATTCAGGTGAAGAAAGGGTTAGAAAAAGATCCAAGAGGAGGAGGCTTGTTCTAAGCAAAGAGTCGGAGTTTGAAAAAGATGGTGATGTTGACTACATCTCAAACTCTTATGCCTCTTTTGAGGAGGGCCCCTCTTACCCTATTCCTGGTAAAACAGGGAATAGAAATCCGGTCAACAAAGAGGGCTACACTACGTGTAGCGATGATGCGGTCGTGACGGTTCTTCCTAAAGCTGCCAAGGATAAGATTGATTTGTATGGGGAAGCTTCCTCTCCCACCCCTAAATTTAAACATGCTAAGGATTTTGAGATGGGGAGCCGTAAGAATAGGGAGCCGAGATCTGCCAGTCAAATCTTGGAGAAGGGTTCCCCTCTTTCTCTTTTTGGTGAGGCCTCTCCAATTGCTGACACTGGGCTTATGCAGGGGAAGGATGGTGTTGTGGATGGTGGTCTTGCTGGGGGTTCTAACAAAGTGGAGGAGGTTAAGGAGTTCAAAAGGAAGAATATTGCGAAGGATCTCGCCTGATCCATTCGTAAGCTGATGTCTCCTACCCCTACTGATAAAGGTAAGGATATTTTGGATGATAAAATTCAGGTTAGTTTTGTTGATGAGGATGATGTTTTGGAGGATAGGGTTGAAAATTATGATAGGGAAGTATTGTCCAATGTTCTGGGCTCGACCCGTGAGACTACTAATCTACAGTTTAAACTTTTTAAATTATTTTTTCATGAAATTAATAGGATTAATGTTAGGATTAGGGTTGTGGCCAATAAGACTGAGGATTCTGCGGTTCAAAGCCAAATTGAAAATTTAATGGAATCCCTAAACATTATGGCTAATACTATGGCGGAGGAAACCATTAATCTGAAGCAAAATTTGGAAGGTAGAATTTTATTCCTTGAGGATAAAATTGATAAAATTGGGAAAATGTTGATGAAGAGTGGTGAGGCAACTAAGCTTGTGGGTACTCTAGTTTCTGCTATGAGGAAAGTGGCACTGAAGAGTGGTGAGGCACCCAATCTTGTGGGTACTCCAGTTTCTACCATGATGATTTCTCCTCTGATAGCTACTAAAAAAGAAAAGAGTGTGGGCCTGTTGATGCTTTTGTTGCTGGGGGTAAAGCGCTGGTTGTGGGCGGTGCTGGTGAGAAGGATACTGCTAAAGGTAAGGTTTTGATTGAAGAGGTAAAAAATGGTGGGCCAGGGGTCAAAACCAGAAATAGAATGAAAAATCAGGTTGGGGCCTCTGGAATGGAGGTGGCTGATACTATGCACGTTGTGCAAAAGATGGCTGATACAAACATGGAAGCTGTTGAGACCCTGAAGAATATGTAGTGCGTTTGGCTGGCTTTTTTTTGGCTGATGGTTTTCTTTCGGTGGGTTGAGTGCTGCTTGTTGTTGTTATCTTCTCTTTTTAGTTGCTCTCTTTTGTAAAGTGTTCTGGGCCCCTTCAAAACCAATCTTTTACCTTTAATAAAAACATTGATGAGTTTTATTAAATATTCCTCCATTGTGACTATATTATTACCTTGAAATATGGGTAATTTTCCTCGTATTTCATTTGGAATTACATTTGAAAAACTAGGGATACCAAATAAATCTAACTTCTTATATCTTTTAGCCTCTAAAGTTATTTTTTTTGGAATCTTTGATTATTCCTTATAATTTTAGGCTTCATAATTATTTTATTATTGACCTACTAAGCTAAGCCTAAAGTTGGTGTGTGGAGGTGAAAAGGAAGAGAGATTCATAAATGAATTTAAGCATATAAAAGGCTCATGGCACAATTTAATCAAGAGAAACATGTACACACAATATCTAAATATGAACAAATATAAGACTAAGAATATTTAAGATAAAATATTTCTTACTAGTAAGTTCATTGATTAATTAACTATTACACAGATACAAGTCCTCTAAAATTATTTATAGTGGCTCCTCTATGTAGAAGCAAAGAGGGAAAACTTTAAGCTAAGACACCATGATAAAAATTCATCTGTAATAGTAGAATATAAAATAAATCTTAACATCATGCTTGAATAGCTCACATATATAAAAAGTGTTATATTCCAACCTAAGAATGGAGAAAGGGTATTTTTTTGTAAGGACCATGGATTTTGAGTTAACCCCTTGAAGAGATCAATAATTTGAAAACACTCGCTACTAACTTTGAGAGGTCACATAGATCCAAATTAGGAGAGTACATTAAAGAAGTGGAACAAATAAAATAATGGGTCAAATTACACCTTTTGTATTGGATCTATAATGTGCTTCCAATCAAATTGTAGACATCCTTAAAAAATGGTTAATGTTGACTAGAATCAAGGAAAACTTGACGATTTAGAGTAAGAGTGCCATGGGAGAGGTGTTAGTTTGGGATACATATGTTACAACATGTGCAAGCTAATGTGTCCACTTTTAGTGGAAGTGTCAAGCTTAAAAAAATTATAGATAAAGCACATAAGTTGAAATGTATTGCTCTCATTCATCAAACCAAAAGAAAACTAAAGAAAATAAATGTATTAAAGACTAACAAATTCACTCTAATTAATTGATATTTCTCGCTCCTTCTTTTACCTTTCTACCAATTTTACCTATAGTTCACTTTAGGTTCAAAATCTTGATTTAGAGTGCTTTCTATCCCTTTCTAGTATTCTACATGGCCCAAGATTGGATTGCTATTTTGGAATGTCTTTTATTCCTCCATTTTATCTAATTCCAAATATACTTATCTTTTCCCTCATTCTCAAAATCCCAAACTAAATAATGACTATTTTCTTGAATGTGATACACATCCTCAAGGGTCGCAACCATCTCTCTTGTTAGAAGATGAAAGGTAGAGGTATCTGCATCCCATCACTCAATAAGTGTCATCAACATAGAATTATGGTATCTCATGGTGGCCATGTTATAGATCCAAAGTAAATCGACATCTCTCAAGTGCCTCTGCTCAACTACTAAAAGTAAAGTGGTGTGGTCAGACAAAAATTTATATAGGAAAGCCCTTGGGTGCTCTCACATGTGTGGCAATACTTGTCAATCAACAAAATATTCTTTCATTACTTCATTCATTAATGATAGATCAATTCAAAGTAAGAATTATAGGTTCTAAGATAATGTGCCTAGACAGAGGCACCATAGTTGGACTAGGGTTCCCATTAAGGTCTAGGGTGCCTTTGTTTGATAGGGGCACCCTCATGGGTCTAGGGGACTGAAGTTGAACAAGGGTGACCCATTATTAGAAAAATTATTTAAAAATAAAAATTGAGCTCCTAACTATGTGGAAAGATCGAAAAACATGACTTACCTCATGTATTGACACCCCTCATGTGATGCAGTCTCTTAGGGCCTCTAGCCTCAGTGCACAGTAGGTCATTGTTGTGGCATTTTCATTCCCAAGGATGCTTGGTCTAGCTCAAGATGTTCTCAAAACTAAAAAAATTTAAAATGAATAGTAAAAAGGTAAAAAATTATTACTTATAGTAAAAATTGGCAATATATCATTCATATAATTTTTTAAGGATATGCTCCTCAAATCCTTAATAGTTCCTAGTTAACTCAAAAGTATATTTAAAAATAGTATATTCTTAGCAAGCAATCTCATTTCCTAATTATAACGATTAAAGATTCCTTATAAGATACTTTGTATACACAAAACTCTTTGTTTGGTAGGTTTCATCTATTTTCTTCCATAAACTATCTATGATGATTTCCTTAGAAACATTCAAGAAAATCAAAATAAAGAGACAATGTTATGTTTCCTTATTCTTCCTTATCTAGTTTCTTCTAGTATTAATCTAACACACCACCATGCTTCTCTTTATCTATCATAGCTCTCCATTGATCTCTTTCATCAAAGGGATCTTTAGTTTTTAGCTTTCATAATTTGTAGTTAGATCCATTATAATTATCAATCTTTGAATAGGATGTGATTTTCACAATCTTAATTACACGTGGATCAATAAAACCATAAAATCAAAGTGCACTTGTTACCCCTCATTTGTATTCGAGGTGGATTTATGTATATTGTAACACATTTGTATTATTGCCTCATTCTAGGAATGAGTGATGTAACCTTTTGATTAAGTTAATGAATATGGGGTTTGGTTGTATATCTCTTTATGTTATGATATATCTTTATTTTGTTTAAGTACTCAATTCATATTGTAATTAAATATTATGGTTGTATATTGATGCATGTATGGGTTTAAGTAATATTGGTTATGTACCGTTAGAGGTTGTTGTCAATTGTAGGTGAACATGTATGTTAAATACACTTTAATAAAAACAAAATTGTACGCTTAAGTAGTGATTTGCAACTTCCTTTAGGGTTCCAATGTTCGACTTCCTTATAATTTCCTCAAACATTGATTTGGGGGTTGGCCATCACTCTTCCTTCTTACCATTTGCATTATTTACATTTGGTAAAGCCTAAGGTGGAACCCCAAACAGAGAAGCCCGACCTGCCTTTAGACTTGTTGGGGATCAGGTTTCACTTCTACCTTATCTTTCAATTTTGTGAAAGCAAACTAGCTGGACTTTGATCTTCGATGAAAGTCATCAGACATATCTCTGATGCTTGATGCACTACTAATGCTCGATAAAAGACATATCTCGGATTTCCAAAGCCCGATGCCCGATGCACTACCAATGCTCGATGAAATGTTTCAATATTGTTAAAGTTGTTCCTTTATCACTCACTTCCCTATTCCTCTTAGCATATATATTGGTGACCATCACTACCACTTGTACCATATCACATGCATACAAGGGTGATTATCCCCACAAACTATGGATGTAGCATCAATAGATTTATATTAATAATGTTGTTTTTAATTCTTAGACACACATAGGGTTTGCCAGCACACACATTTCAATCTCTCCTCATTCCATAGGCTATTTGAGATTGCGAAAAGGCTAAGTAGGAGCTTGACCTAAAGAAAATATGCTAAGTAGACATTCTAATTCTCTCCTTCTCATATTGTATGTAATTGATACATATCAATTATATGAAAGTTTGATTCTCTTCTCCTTTCATCATACTTTCATCTATTTTATTTAAAGTCATTAGATTAAAGTGATTTTAAGCTTGTTTTCATCTACAATATGTGTGGTAGAATTTTATTATTTTCCTTGTGTCCTTATGTGTAGGTATCCTCAATATTAGTATAGAAGTTTGGGTTTTACATCCATTTTGAATGTAAGCATGTATATTGAACACCAACACATAGAATGGATGATAGTGTGTCACACTAGTGTCCTTGATAGTGAACTGCCCAAGTTATTTTATAGGATCTTCTCTATTTACTCGTTCATTTACTAAACTCTATTTTTAATTTAAATATTCTCTACTTTGTGTAATTTTCCATTATAGCTTTAGTTTATGATGCAACCAAACAAACCATTAACTTTATCTTTTCACTATTGCTAAAAGTAAAATTAGTACATAGAGAATTTCTTCAAATCCATATTGTTGTATTATTCCTCTTTGTCACTATAATGAAATAAAACACCCATATATCTAAAAAACTAAAAAAAAACAAAAAACTCAAAAATCACCATTTTTGGTAGTTTTTGACAATTAACATAATTTTCCATTTTTGGTAATTTCACATGCCTTTTTAGCTCAATTTTTTTCAAATATCTTCCTACCACTATGGTGACACTAAATTTCAACTTACAATTCAAATTGGAAACATGAGTTCCAAATTATTAAAAAAATAACTTTCTAAAAACCCCCCAAAAATAGTAAAAGTTGATTTTGAGGGCCCAAATGAAAGATTTTGGCCTTGAAATAGTGTAAAATATGCCACCAACTGAATTGAGTTCTATTGGAAATCTAAATAACTCCTCATAATGTATCTCCCCATAAAATTTGAGCCCAAATGAACTTCCAAGTCAAAAGTTAGGATTTCCAGAAGCCTCTGCATTAGTTTAGAAAATATTATTTAGTAAGATAAAACACTTGTAAATCTTACTAGTTATATTTTATTATTTTTTATAAAACAATAACAAAAACACTTCTTTTAGAAACAAGTTTTACTCTTAATAAAAGGGTTGGTTAGATTGAAACATTTCAACAATGAAAAATTAATCCACCATTTATACCAATCCCCTTTAATTAAACCCCTTAGATGAAACTTGTCTAGGTTTAAGTCATTATTTTTTAACAACTATGTTGCAATGCAAACACATCAGACTTTTGATATACTATGTTTTAGGTGAATACTTCAAACCATACAAATACCACTTTAACCTACAAACCATGTTTTCTTTTCCTTTTACCATGAAAATGTCAAGGTATCTCATATAAATTTCCTCTTTGATATCTTCACTAAATTTGTTTTTTAACATCCATTTATTCTATCGTACACCATAGGAAATCTAGTGGGCTCTACTTGTCAATTATTATTTTTTACCTTGTGAACCTTCTCAAGGGTGTAGTAAAAGGATTGTTTTCTTCTTCTAAACTCTTTGAATCTAAACCATCTTCTTCCTTTACATCCTCTTATCCAACAAGTTATTCCACCTACGTATCTTTCTACTTCTCTATTTTAGTTTCAAAATACACAGTCTTCTTCTTTTCTATGGCTAGGTAACATAAAAAATAACTCTAAGATCTTTGAAAATTACATGTCTAGAATAAACCATTTTCTAGATGAGAAGATTCCAAACATTTAGCCCTTAACAATAATGTCATTACCAATGTAAATGCATTTTTTAACCTTTAAATCTAACTTACGCTATTTTTCTTTAGGCACATGAATAAATCCTTGTAACCAAAAAAATTAATGTGGAATTACCTATCCAGACTTTGTAGGTATCTTATTTACTAGAGAAAAATAGGGATATTATTTTATCATGTAACATGCAATACTTACAACCTTGGCCCATGAATGCTAGTGAAGCTCACTACTACTCAACATACTTCTTACTTTGTGCATCAAAATCATATTCATCCTTTTTCTAGGGTCATCCTTCTATGGTGTATAAGGTGTTGCCTTCAATATCACAACAACATGTCTACAAAAATTAGAGAATTCTCTAGAGTATTTATCACCCTCGACCTTAATACTTTTACTTTTTAATCCATCCGACTTTCAACAAGAACCTTAAAATCCTTAAAATCACTACACACTTTAGAATTATTCCTAAATAAATCCATGAAGAGTATTCAGTAATAAATGGAACAGAATAAAGAATTTTACTAATTGGAGCAACATCCAAAAGGCCAAAAATATTGTTGTGAATAAGCTCTAATAATCTCTTTTCTCTAGAACTTACAAAATTAAACTGAACTCTATTCTATTTTCCAAACATTTAGTGCTCACAAAAGTTAATCTATAGAACAACTAGATAAAAAATCTACCATAATTTTATTAATCATGGTACAAATACATTTTTCACCAATTCCACCCAACATATTATGTCACAACATACACAAAACAAGTTTTTAGCTACATAGGTAGAGTTATAATATATAGATACACCAAGTATAAATAAGGTACCTCATTGAGTGCCCTTAGCTAGTACCATATTTCCTCTAGCTAAACTCTACCAACTCTTATAAAATGTAACATGCTCTCTCTTGTTTGTGTTTTGACCTTGTAAAATTTTAAATTGTTGTATTCATTAAATTGACACACGTCATTTATTCATTATCCTACAAATGATGTCAAAATCCCAAGTTGCATGTGAATTCTCTTTATCACCTCAACTTAATTTAATCAAAAGTATTTAATGTTTGCATTAATAAGCCTTGGTCATAAATGTTCATAATCATTTTGAAGTGTTGTAATGTCTATCAAATAAAAGTTATCAACCATTGGTCATAATCGAGAGAGGTTTGGAAATAGGTTTGATCTCCTAAATGTGTTGCAATTTGGCTTAAATTGAGTCACATTTTTCCTATTAATCTAGCTCGCATGAATGAGATTAAATGATTAAATGGCCTTAGTGACAAAACTATGGGTTTCAATACAATTTCTAGTTTCATAAAATTGCATAATAATTCAAAAAGTTAATAATAAGACACTCCTTAGTTTTGAAATATTTATCCTGGAATGCATTAAGTCTAGATATAAATACAAAATATTCATAAAGAAAAAAATATAGTTATTTAAAAATTTGCTATATCTGCAAGTAAATTTTACCATGTAGTTTTATTAAATTCACTCAATTCTATTGTACAATTAATTAAATCACTCAATTGACAATAGTGAAACCATACTTTTAAATTTACATCTTTTTAATAGTCAACTACATTTGAATATTTTCTTCAATGAAAATGTAAAAGTTACTCAATGTGTTTGTTAGTTGTAGAGTCAAAGGTGATTCAAATCAAACAAGAATTAAATTTTCACATTTGCATAGACTTTCTCTTGATTCTCAAGCTTTCTAAATTTAAAATTTATACTAATTATCAATTTAAACTAAGTTAGTAGAAGTGACAAAGATGTTTAAGTTAGTGGAAGTACCAAAACTATAGAAAAATATGTTATAAGTAAAATTTTACTTTAAGTGTCCACAATAATGTTGAAAAGAAAAAATGTAGTCTTGATGAGAATATTGGCCAAAAACCGAGTTTTATCCTTCCCACCGAACTTTGAATCCCTCAATACCCTCAATACACAATGCAAACATGAAAAATAACTTAACATGGAAAAGTGGATTTTGCCAAAAAAACGTCTAATTTTTTTAAGCAAAACTAATTGAATAGTGTGAAACTGAAATATTTTGTCCGATATTGTATTTGCAACTACCATGATAGGCATGCCTTTGAGATGTGGAAGGACAGTCAAGGCACATGAGTAATTTGGTAGCAACCTCAATGGCCTGTGCTAGAATGGGCATAGACGTTCATGAAAGCATAATGGTGTTGGACTTATCATTGCACCAAAAGATCGACCTGTCAATGCCCGATACAAGCTTCAATAAGAACCACAGGAGGCAGTTAGACCATGTCACAAACCCAAGCACTAGTGCTGCAAGGAAGACCAATGATCACACCTTGCAACAATCCCCCCCAGGACAAGCGTGGCGTTTGAACCTGTGACCAACTTTGATACCAATTGTTGGACTTGCCGTTGCACCAAAAGATTGACTTGTCAATCCCTGATACAAGCTTCGATTAAGAACCACAGGAGGCGGTTAGACCGTGTCACAAACTCAAGCGTTAGTGCTGCAAGGAAGATCAAGGGTCACACTTTGCAACAAATGGAAGGTGGGATTTTTGTAATTTCTAGACAAGAAATATGAGAAATACCACCTGAATTGCTCATAGATAAGGAATTGCTCATATATATATATATTTATATTATATATAAAATAATAATTACGCCAAAGGCATGTCCCTATAAAATAATAATTACGCCAAAGGCATGTCCCTATTTGAGATTTTAAGGCTCTTTTTTCCTGACAACGACTAAAAATCATGAAAGTGCCTAGCAAGAAGGTTGAGTTATCGACAACTATAGATCCTTGAAAGGGAGGCA
The DNA here is from genome assembly GCA_007115665.2 of Sequoiadendron giganteum. Taxonomy (NCBI): domain Eukaryota; kingdom Viridiplantae; phylum Streptophyta; class Pinopsida; order Cupressales; family Cupressaceae; genus Sequoiadendron; species Sequoiadendron giganteum. The sequence continues at coordinate 724,194,610 of CM021102.1, forward strand.
GGTAGGTCGACGTAGAAAAAAGCATTCACATCACGCTTGCAAACAATGTATGGCATTTAATTCATCCTCTTACTAGTCAATCAATTCCACTCGCTTCACATTTACTTTTGCCTTGCATTTGTATCATAGTAAATATCTGAAATTGTTGTATTACTGCCCTTAATTGAAAGTCACCAAATCTGGACAATAGCTACACATAAAATATCTATCTTCCTACAAGCTCTCCACATCTTCCTCCTCGACACTGTTGACACAATTTCTACAGAATCTCGAGGTAAGTCACTTCTCGTTTGATTATGGGTTTTTGACAACCTGCACACACCCACCTCAATTTTTGTTAATCTTAACTCGATTCTAAAACTAATGTTCTGTTACTTGCGCACAAGTGGGCATCATAATATTCTTCTTGAAAACTTTGCACATTTTTCACCTGACATCGTTGACATAAAACACAAATACTACAGAATCTTGAGGTAAGTCCCTTTCCCTTGCTTCAGAGAACTTTCTATGAAATGTTGAGAGCTGGTCTTTTTTTTCAAACAAAATTTAGGGTTCCCTCTATGAATGAGGTGACATGCAAAAGCGTATTGATGACTATTTTGCGCTCATAGCAATGAACAAGCAGATTCAACGAAACTCAGCAGGTCATTAGTTTTTTCCAAATTTTTGGGCTGTTTTACTCCATTTTCATTGCCTTCCTCGCCACTATTGGTTTCTGCTCCACCAAACTCTACCTCATTGGTATTAGGTAAGTGCAAGAAGTTGAGTCCAAGAAATGTGGAAGTTTTTTCCTTAGCCTAAAATATGAAATCGACATTGGGAAAATGAGATCTCGTTTTTAATAAATGGGATCTCGTTTTTTAATAAATAGGATCTCGTTTAGGCTCGGGATCCCGAGCCTAAAATAAAAAAATGGGATCCCATTTTGAAAAAATTCCATTTTTGGAAAGTTTTCAAAATGGGATCGTGTTTTAAAAACTTTCCATGATCTCTTTTTGAAAAATTTCCAAAATGGAAATTTCCATTTTGGTAACATTCAAAACAAGATCCCTTTGTAAAGTTTTTGTTTTGGAAAATCCATTTTGGAAAATTTTCAAAATGGGATCTTGTTTTGCTAAACTAGATCCCGTTTCGTAAAAGCATTAAAAAAATATTTTTTTATGAAAGGGGACCTCATTTTAGAACGGGATCCCATTTTTTAAAATTTCAAATGTAGGTCGGTTTTTTGCTTTGTTGACAGGTTCGAGAAATGGTTTGGGGATTTGAACCTAAGCCCTGGACCTAGCTTGACCTGCAAGTTGAAGGCCCTAGCAATGTCACAAAAAATATAGACTTTGGGCATACGTATGAAGGCTTTCTTTGCAGAGTTTTTTGATGAAATTAAAACCCATTATAGATCGGACAATGTGGATTCCAAATATGTAATTTTTTTTGCAATTTCATTATATTTTTTATTTTTCATTTAATTTCTAATTAAGCAGGTCCATAAACTTGAATTATCCATGTTTTTAAGTATTTTAATAACTTTTTATCAACATAAATTTTTTATGAATGGATTGTACGAGAACAAACTTCAGACAATTCTTTTCAATTTTTAAAAAATAAAATAAAAAATGATAAGTTTAGGTCACCTTATGCGTGTCGTACATGATGATTTTTCAAAATGACAAATATGCCTAATAAAAATTTAACAAAAAAAAAATTCAATAAAGAATACAAAAAATATCAAAAAAAAGATTCAGTGAGTCACAAATCTTTTCCCAAAATTATTTAGAAAAATACAATAATTTAGGTCAAAATATGGATGTCGTACACGTGCATGGTATGTTAAAAAAAAAGTCTTTTAAACAATGGTTTTTAGAAACGCCTATTGAAAATCAATTTGTACAATCTGGGTATTGAAATAAATTACATATTTGGAAACTAGACTCTAAGTACTACATATTATGATTAGTGAATTTTTTGAAGATTCCATCTGCAAGTGCTTCAAATTTTAAGGTCAAAGTGTAAATTTTTGAAAATCAGGGAAAACACTTCCACTTTTTGGCCAAAAAGTGGACTCAACTTCTTGCCAACACCCTATTGACCTTTCCCTTCTCCAATTTGGCAAGGTGTAGCCGAAAAATAATAAGTTAAAAAACCATAATTTGTGGCGTTTGTGGAAGAGAATTTTACTACGCGACCTACCTATTGGGAAATCCAATTTCACATTACGTTTTTGCTCAAGTTAGTTTATTTTTAAGGGGTTGAGCGAGAGATTATATTTTTTTAGGGTTTGATTTTCCAATTCTTGTCTAATTGTGTTGGTTTTTGGGAGTTGTATTTGATTTTACTTGTAGTGTAATTTAAGCATTGCCCTTGTCACTGCTATTATGGTGGATGATTGTGTTGTTGATTTATCGATGTATTGGGTTTGTATTTTATTTTACTCTGTGGCTAGTGGATTTTTTGAATCACAATGTACTCGTACCAAATGTTGTTTGCACTTGACATTCATGCACTCTATTCAATGTTTCCAAATTTTTTGATACATGTCTATAGAGTTGGTCCTCTAGGTAGATGTAAACAATATTCTCTGTTATTTTCTAATGCACAAATTCAAGCTCTTAAATAAGAAATTGAGTATGTTTAGATATGGGTTGATTCAAATTCCTAAATTTATGTCACATGGACAATTTATTTACATGTTAAGAGGATATTAATATATTCTTCATAATAAAAAATGATATTGGTTTTCAATGCCACAAGGGAGACCACTAAGGTGGTTGGTTACCTTAGTGATAGTATACTCAGGTTAAAGATAATTGGTTTGTGGTTTGAATTCATAAAGTAAATGAAATTTTAGCATAATTACCAATGTCTAAGTTTGAGAGAACTACTTTTATTCGTTTCAACTTACAATTTTTTTTAAATTAGTGATTATTTTCTCTACTCTCATATTAAATTGAATCTCTCTTTCAAAATGAAATATTGCTATATTTGTGTATCAAATCTACTATGGTAGTTAGAGTGAATGGTACTAGAATTTCAAATGCTCAAATTTTAGACAACCCAAATTTCAGAAATGAAAAGGCAAATAAGTCAAGATCTTCTTATTTCTTAAGGGAGCCAATCTCTGATGGAAGAAATCTATAAAACATTTCAATGGGTTAGGAAAAGAACTAAAATCATGATTTCCTAATAAATATTCAAAGTTAATAGCTCTTTATGTTTTAAAAGAATGTCAAGAGTTCCCTGTTCTCAGTAAACAAATGGAATAGGCATCTCTAAAAGTGGACACATGATTGCTATCAATTTCACTAATGTTGATATTGCTATTGTTTAAAGTCCATAGTAGCAAAAATCGTTCCTAGGAATAAATTGGAAAATTGAAAATGTTTTATCAAAAAAATCATTATTAATTAATTTAATAAGCAAAAAATCATAATGATTTAATTAGTAAAAATTTAGGTTAGAGTTAGGTTTTGGGAAAAACAAAAAATAGGGTATAGGTAAATTTTAGGGTTTTCAAAATAAATACAGACAGTCAAAAAGCCACAAAAAGACAATTTTATGGTTAAGTTGGCAATAAATCTTTTTCGATAATCTTTTCAAAAACTTGAAATTTTCCAATCACAATTTTTTCCCACTATGAAGTACTATGATTTCAACTATATCAATAAAAGGAGATATAATCCATCGTTAAAAAACATAAACCAACAAACACTATAGCGTCCCCGCCACACAACCCTAGAGGAAGTTGCAATTAACTACTCAAACACACTATTTTTTTCGTTTAAGTACAATTAACATGCAAGTTCACTACCCAATGCCAACAACCTCTAGGGTTATGAGATCTAGAATACTTTAAAACCCAAACATACATCACATTTGCATCCATAACATTTAACTACTTAAGTAATTAAGAACACATACATTCCATACATGAGAAATTACATCAAACAATAAGAGATACAATATGATTTCATATACAATAATTGAGAAGAAGATTACAACTCTCATTCCCCGAATGAGGTAAATCCGATAATCATGATTATAATTTACAACTTTCCACCTTAATAACAAATGAGGGGTAATAAATTATAAGATTCATTTGAAATGAATAAAGCATGAAATGTAACTGGATCCCATGAGCTCTCCCACTGGAAGTCTCGCCAACACGAGCAAGGAGAAAACCCAACGGAGTAAGGTGCACGTTCCACCCAACCAAGTGGTACCTGAAGGCCCACCCCTCATGCTAGGAGATAGTAACAAGGATTCCTATACAAGACCATCTACCTCTAGACACAAGCTAAAACATAACTGAACTTAATCAAATATTAATACATAACTTAACACAATGGTTACCATGCTTCCAGAGTTAAATAATCAATTACATCACTAATACAAACATACTGTTGACTTAGGAGAAGTGTCATCACAAAGCTACATGGGATATCTTGGTAAGTCTTCTTAGGCCCTAGTCCCCCATCTCGGGATATCTTAGAAATCTCTAACGACTCCCGACCGCTCATGCAAACCAATGCAAAATCAGTTATCTCTTATAGAGACAAGATAATGATCTTTCCATTCCAGGCCTTCTCATCCCATCCCAAGTCTATACAAGCCCTTGTGTCCATGAGTGAGGTACAATTATTCTTATTAAGTGTTTGATACTACCTATTCTTCTAATAAGTTCATTTACATTATCACTAGATTAACTAACTTGCAACGAGTTACCCTAGCACCACTTCGTGTGCTGACCCTCATTGCAAGCCACTCCTCTAAGACAACACGTGGAACAACTCCACAACCTAAGGGTCTTCTAGTGCGACCTAAGGATATTAAATCCCTATCCAAAACATAAAGTCAACACATCCCCATTCGTGGTAACCGGGTAATTAACTGGATACAACTCTACGTACTACCCAAGGCAATTCAAAGGCTGACTTTCATAATACGACAACCCCAATTAATTAAAAACCCCATCTGGAAGACTTATTAACCCCTACTAAACAATTTCCCCCAAAGTGAAAACAAAATAAATCTATATTTAAAAAGAGCAATTAAACGGGAATTAAATCTACTTTGGATTTCTTAAATCCACTTCCTTTGATAACATTTAGTAATTTATTGCTCAATAAAATTGATTTAATAATGTCTCTTTTAGACAAAGGATGAAATTTAAACCAAACATTTAATTCGTTAATTGCTTGTAAATAATAATAAAATAAACATTTACTTCTTCAATTTAAAACATACTATTTTCAAATCATCTATTTCTTCTTTTCAAAATAAATCAATTAATCCATCTATTAAACACAATATCTGAAAATCAAATATTTGTTCTTTCAAAATATATTATTTTAAAATAAATCCATTAGTTCAACTATTAGAATTCAATTTAAAATTTCCCCAATTACATTTAAAACAAACCATTATTTAAATTGTCAATTCAATATACATATTTAAATAATTAAATCCTCACTTAAATATATATATTTAAATATTTAAATCCTCAATTAAACATATATATTTATCATCTTATAATCTTAAAATTTCTCAAACCCAATATAATAATAATATATATAAATATATATACCCGAATATACATATATATAATATATATATTTTAATATTTAAATATAAAATATTTTAATATCATAAACATAATATAAAATATTATTTTTAAATATTTTAATATTATAAATATAATGTATGTAAAATAATATAGGTATTTTCCCGTAAGAAAAATTGTAACATGATCGGAGCAGAGTAAATTAACAGGGTTCGTGCTACAACGAAGAGCAACAGTAATGCGAATAGGGTTGAAAACACTGCCGCCAATGGATCGACAACAACAAGCAAGTGCTGGAGCGACGAAATAGACAAGGAGGAGCCCAAAGGTTTGGCAGGTCATATCCCTCAATGGGTTTTCAAGGATGGGGAGTGGGTCGAAAAATGTCATCCGCACTACCGTAGTAGGGTGTCGTTGCTGGTAGGCTGCAAACCAACCCACATCCATCATGAAACCCCTGATACATCCAGTAAATGGTTTCAAAGGGAAAGGAAGACTACTAGAAATCAAGCATGGAGGATGAATATACCAAACAAGGGTTTCAAAGGAAAGAAGGAAATCCGATAGGATTGGAGTTCTTCTGCAGCAACTAGGGCATGGAAAATAGGGGAGAAGGTAGTTGTTAATGACAACTACAAGAAAGAACTATTAGAAATAGACGTATCAGAAGAGATTAAGATTGACGCTGAAATATTAAAAGATTTTTCCTTCATATGCCGATTCATCGGTCAACCCTCAAGTAGGGCAGAAATAAAAACCTGGATCCAAGAAAAATGGTAGATGGAGGTATTAATAAGATTTTTACCAAAAGGTTTTTTCATTATAGTTTTTGTAGATGAACAATCCAAAATTAGGGTTACCGAGGGCGACATGTGGTTTATGAACAATAAACCTCTTTATATGCAACCTTGGAACCACAATTTCGATCCTACCAAACTACAACCATATGATCAACTAGTTTGGGTTAGATTATACAATCTTCCAGTAGAATACTGGACTAGTGACTACTTGGAGAAAATTGGCTGCTCCATAGGATCAATAATTGATATTGATATGGAAATAATGGACGACGACCTCTACAAATATGCCCGAATGAAAATCGTAGCAATTGATATAATTCCTTCCAATACCTATTTACTGGTTAATGGGGAGCGGTGGGTTTAGGAGGTAGAGGTAGAAGAGTCAAGGAAATTTTGTGTAGCTTGCAGGTCATGGGGGCACATCGCAGAGGAATGCAGAAAAAGGGTAGTACGTACAATGTAAACCAGTCCCAAGGAAACAATATTACAGTGAAAAAGGCTTCCCAAGGAACACTAGAAGGAAAGAGGGCATCAATAGACACAACATTAGTAGATAGGGTGGTTTCAAAGGATTTTTCACTTAACATTGTGGTTGCCCTTGAAAATAAAAGTAGAGTGGACAACAAGTTAATACCAGGGGTACAACAGAACGAGCAAAACAAAATCGGGAAGAAGAAAGAAACTTACAGGGAAGTTGATCTAGATTCTGATACAAAATCGATGGATGAATTAGATATAATAGAGGAGAGAGGTATATCTCAATTTTCAATCAAACACCCAAGCATGGGAAAGCTCGGAATAGGTGGCTCCAACCGTGGTAGGAAAAGGCAGTGGCAAAGAATTATACAAGCATCACTAAGTTTTTGAGTACCAAGGGGGGTATCTCCTCCCTTGGGAAACAATGAGGATCACAACATGGAATGTCAGGGGCCTGAAGGCCCCTAACAAGTGACGCCTAGTTAGGTGTTAATTGCAAAAAAGTGCAAGCAACTTAATTATGTTACAAGAGACAAAATTACCAGGTGAAGATTGTCAGAAATTCCTCAACTATTGTAGATATTGGGAAGGTTTTTTTCAAGACTCTTTGGGGTCTACTGGTGGCTTAGGTTTATTATGGAAAGAATTAGTAATGTCAGTCAAAGTACTTTACTCATCTACATTTTGGTTGGTGGCGAAAGTCTATGATTTGGATCTAAATCGTCATTTGACTCTAATCAACGTTTATGGTCCGACAAAAAAGGAAGACAAGGCATACCTTTGGAGTTCAGTAATAGAATATGTGGCTTCTCTTCCAAAGGATAATATGATCATAGGGGGAGACTTCAATGCTATACTGGAACTCTCAGAGAAAAGTGGAGGAATCAGGAATATCACACAAACTATAATGGACTTCAGAAACTTTGTTTCTAACACAGGTTTGATAGATTTCCCAACAAAAAATGGTACATTCACATGGCACAATAAGCATAAAGATTTTACTGCAATAGTAGAAAGGCTAGATAGGTTTTTGATCCCCAATGGTTGGTTAGATTTAGAGTTATCAGTATCAACTAGCATTCTCCCAAACTCAGTTTCAGAACATTTCCCAGTTGAATTATCAGTCACCAATGGGAATAACTTTGAAAAAACTAGCTTTAAGTTCCAAAATATGTGGTGGCATGATTCCAATTTAACATCACTTTTAGAAAGCTGGTGGAAAGAAGCCAAAGTTGAAGGATATATAAGTTTCAAAATAGTAAAAAATCTCCAGATAATCAAATATAAACTCAAAGAATGGAATAAGACAAAGTTTAAAAACATTTTCATAGAAAAAGCATGTATTGAGTCAGAACTGGAAAATCTTAACGAAATTGTGATAAAGGATGCTATGAGAAATGAAGAATATCTCAAGGAAAAAGAGCTGAAAGAAAAAATGGAGGAACTTTTAAAAAAAGTGGAGATCTATTGGAGAGATAAATCCTGTGAGGTCTGGCTAAAAGATGGGGATGCAAACTCCAGATTTTTTCATACGTCTATTTTAGCTAAGAGAGCCATCAATAAGATTGAAGAAATTCAGACCTCAAGTGGGGATTTGGTGTGTGGTGGATCAAAGGTTGGAAAGGCGGCAGTAGATTTTTTCACCAACCTACTCGAAGGTCAAAGCCAATCAACACACAACAATGATTTTATTGAGGATTTAGAGAAGCGTGTAAGTGAAGCAGATAACAATATGCTTTGCGAGAAGATTTCAAAAGAAGAAGTTCGTACTGCACTCTTCCAGCTTCATCCGGATAAAGCTCCTGGTTCTGACGGCTTCCCAGCAAGGTTTTTTCAAAATTGCTGGAGTTTCATGGGGGAGGATCTTTGGAAACTAGTGGAAGATTTCAAGAAATCGAAAAAGTTTGTCAAGGACATAAACAACTCATCGATTGTAATTATCCCTAAGAAACTTGAATGCGCCTCCTTCAATGACTACAAACCAATTTCTCTGTGCAATACTCTGTACAAAGTGGTGGTGAAAGTGTTGGCCAATAGATTAAAGGTAATCTTGGACAAAATTATCTCTGCTGAACAAAATGGGTTCATCCCAGGCAGGGACATAACCAATAGCATTCTTCTCATTTCAGAGGTTGTTCACTCACTCAAATCAAGCTTGCAACCAAGTATGATTATCAAACTAGATGTTAGCAAGGCATATGATAAGGTATGGTGGGCCTTCCTATTCAATGTCATGGGGAAACTAGGTTTCAATGAGCAATGGTGCGCTCTAATACAACATTGTATCTCCACGGTTCGCTTCTCAATTTCAGTCAACGGTTCACTCCATAGGTTCTTCCAATTGACCAATGGCCTTAGGCAAGGAGACCCTCTATCACCATTTCTATTTGTTATTATGGCTAAGTCTCTAAGTAGTGCGATCAAGAAAAGGTGTAGACGGTTAGAGTGGCGAGGGGTAAAAGTGGCGCCAGCCTTAGAACCCATCACTCACTCCCAATTTTTTGACGATACTAGCCTCTTTGGAAAGGCAAGCTTAAGGGAGGTTAGGTGTGTTAAATGTCTCCTGATAGATTATGAAAGCCAGTTAGGCCAAAGGATGAATAAGGAGAAATCATGTGTCTACTTCTGTAACACGCGGGCTCGTCTTCAAAACGCAATAACGACCTTACTAGATTATAAATCTGGGAAACTTCCAGCAAAATTTCTTGGAATCCAAATCTCTACAGGGGCATGTAAAGCAAAGCATTGGAGGGAGGTGGTGGAAAGGTGCCAAAATAGAGCAATGTCTTGGAAGAATAAATGGCTGACTTTAGCAGGGAGAATCACTATGTCCAAAGCCGTCCTATCTACCATTCTAATCTATGCCATGTCAAGTTTGGAGGTTCCTGGAAAAACAAAATCTGACTTAGAGAAAATCCTAAAGAAGTTCCTTTGGGAAGGCTCAAAATGTGAAAAAAATATTCCTCTAATAGGCTGGGATTTGGCATGTAAACCAAAAGATTACGGCGGGGCTTGGCTTCATAAAATTAAATGGCAGAATACTGCACTAGGGGCAAAAATCATTTGGAAAATGTTTAAAAAACCTCAAAAGCTGTGGTGCCAGATCATGCAAAATAAATATTTGGAAAATTCAGACAGCATTAGGATACTCAGGGTAGAAAATCTAGAGGGTGGCTCGACGGCCTGGAAATACATCTTGAAATGCAGGCCTCTCATTACCTGCCATATATCTTGGAAAATAGGTAATGGTAGGAAGGCATTATTTTGGTCAGACTCATGGAGTGGTTATAAAATCCCGGATTCTCTTTTCAACTTGGGCCAATACGTGGAAAGATTGCAATCAGAAATTGGATCAAAGGTAGCAGATTACATCCAATTGGGTAGCGACCTGTTGGAAGGCCAAAACACTTGGATTAATCTAGAATTCCTACCACTACCTCATGAACTGGTAACTAGGATCGCATAGGAGGTCAACAACAGGAGGGTCCACCTTGGCAATGATGAGGATTCCATCATATGGTGTGGAGCAACATCTAGGAATTACTCAACCAAAATAGGGTACAAGTCACAATCGGCTTAGGTAAGTGACAAGTCTTGGATGGCAAGGCTATGTTGGAAGCAAGAAGTTTTACCCAAGGCAGGGGATTTTTTGTGGGTAGCAGTCCAACACCGATGTTTGACAAGCTCAAGATTACAAAGAATAGGCTTTGATGGACCAACAAGATGCATAATGTGTAAAAGAGAAGAGGAGACTGGAGATCACCTTTTTATCTCATATCCAGTGGTTGCAACTTGTTGGAATTGGTTACAAAGGGTTCTCAATTTTCCTAGTCCTAGATAGAACCGAATGGTAGAATTCCTATCCAACTGGCCTAGTATCAATAAGAGGGGTTATTGGCATGGGATTTGGTCACTGGCTCCATCCTTGGTCATTTGGCACATATGGAAAGAAAGGAACCGTCGCATCTTCAAAGAGAAAGCATTAAACCATTCACAATTAATTGGTAAAATTCAAGATGCAATCATCAAAACAATAAATAATAGAATTTCTATTGGCTCCAAGGCAATTTTCTCTAGATGGGATGAAGCAATCAGGAAAACCTAGAAGAAAATAAAAATACCTATAGTTAGTGTCAAGGGATCAATAAAAGTAAATCGTAGTGAAATACATTGGTTACAACCAATAAGGTTAAAATGGAAGTTAAATTTCAATGGTGCCACCAAAGGAAACCCTGGGCAAGCGAGGGCTGGTTGCATAATCAGGGACGGAAATGGCAAGTGTGTTTGGGCGGCTTCGAAATGTTTAGGAATACGATCAAATAATATCGCAGAAATGGAGGTGCTTTGGCTCGGTCTAATGGTATGCTTACAATAGAGATTCGATTCGGTTGAGATTGAGGGAGATTCCTTGCTATGCATACAAGAAATTGCATCAGGTAAATCCCAAAATTGACAGATTGGGGAATGGATTCCTACCATTAAGGTGCTTTTAAGAAAATTTATAGATTACACACTATCCCATGCTTACAGAGAGGAAAATAAAGCGATAGATTTCCTGGCTAGTTGGGGCATGTTCCAAAAAGAGAAGGTCATTTCGAATCCTAGTACAGAGAGATGGCCAGGGTTGTAGGAAATTCTATCAAGGGATCTAGCATGTGATTCGAAATGACAAGGTGGCGACGAGTTACTTTGGTCTGTCATGCCATCAGTTACTATGAGCCAGTTTTGAAATAGAATTGTATGCTACCTCGATCATCATTCAGTCTCGTGAGTGTACCCAGGATGGTGAGAAGCTACTATAACACATTGATCTTGGATCAATTGAGAGGCCGAAAGGTCACAACTCTCAACGATGGTTCATCACTTTGGGTTGGGATGTTTGTGCGCTGAAGAAAACTTGGTGAATCACTGTGCGTGCCTCTTCTCCATCCAAGATCCGACATGCAGGGTCGTGGTGGTCCAACTGGTGAGGAAAAAAATTGGGGACCAAGGTCACTGGTGTGATGGAAATTTTTTTGAAACAGTGATTAGTGCTATAGTAGATATTGTCGGTAGCTTGACTCGTACGGTGGAAATTCTTCAAGGGTGCATTCCTTGAATATACTCTCAAACTATCACCAGTGCCACACTGGCTTTAAACGATGATGGGTTGGTCAGTTATCTAAGCCTCTACTTCAACCCCGCTCACCTTCCAGCACAGAGCGATGGCGGTTGCATTGAAAATAGGATGAATGATGCTTGGGAGATTTTCAGAATAGGGGTTATAAACAACAATCTGGGTGCCTTTGCTAGATTCATGTGTCAGGGCCACGGTTGGTTAAGCAAACAGAGTCTTGACCAACTTATACAGCTAGGGCGGTGCCTAGCAATGATTTACCAGTCCCTGGCAGCCTAAGGTTTTCAAAAAATGGGTGTTGATGATGTGGTCTTCTAAGGCTTACCATAGTTAATCTTTGTAATATCAGTGAGGTCTTACCTAAGTTAGTGTCTGGTAGAAGTTGTTGGTTTTTATTTTGAAAAAAATTGCACTTGTATTTGGGCGCTACCCCCTATGTTGGTAGTACTTATCTATAAAAAAAATAATATTATAAATATAATATAAAATATTATATATATATATATTTTTAGAAAACGAATTTGAAATAGGTCAAACCACATTTTATGGGGAAGCGCATGGGTCTAGGGAAGCACACCGCGTATTAGGTGTTGGAGTGGCTGTGTTTACACATAGCCAAACCCCAATGCATGGGGTGATTGTGTGTAAACACAGTCGAACCCCATAAGGGGCGCGACTGTGTTACACACAACCGTCCCTTGTGGTGGCGACGATGGCTGGTGTGGGGTGCACACTGGGCGTGGCTCCCCCACAGTGCCTCCCATGGGGGGGGCTGTGGGGTGAGCCCCCAACCTCCAAATTTTCTTTTTTTTTAAAGGAACCCCTACGGATTTCGAAATTCGCCCAAATAAAAAAAAGGGTTTTTCTTTTCTTTTTAAACAACATTTCTTCAATTAGAAAAGAAATATAAATAAATGTATATTTATGTATGTATGTATATATACATACATATATATATATATATATATATATATATATATATGTATACATACATACATACATACATACATATATATATATTCAGATTTAAGAACTTCATAGAACCAGTTGAGAAAATAATTCCTAAAAAGATCATTTACAGCTAGATATGGAATTTTTTCTTGAGAAAAATCATTTGCAAATAGAGGTTTTCAGAATTTTGAAACAAGATTTAACATGGGTTTTTCCTCATAATTCATTTTGAGTTTTCCAAACAATTATTTCCAACCAACATATCAAATATCTGAATCTTTTCACAAAATAAATAAATTTAACAAAATAGAAAACCTAGTTTCCAAATGCTTGAGAGGATGCCAAATGGTGCACTGATTCTTCCTCGATTCCAGCTCTTTCCAAGCAAATCAACAAAGTTTTTCCACAATTAAAATCCAAAACCCACAACCATAAATTCTTCTTCCTCTTTTTCCTCCCCATTCCTTTTTTTTTTCCATTTTTTCTTATAGCCAAAAATTCCATGAAAATCCAAAAATATCTCATACAACCACCATAATAATTTTTTTGAAAACAAAAACCAGAAAATATCTTCCAATTTCAATTTTGCATTCAATTTAAAAAAAATGCAAATTAAAACCTTTTTCCAATTTTCAATTAAAATGTTTATCAATTCTAACAAATTAACTTAATTCAATTCTATTAATTTAATTAATTCAATAAAATAAATATAATCCAAGATTAAATTATTTTATTAATTAAATTAAATTATTTTATTAATTAAATTAAATTAATTAATTAATTAAATAACATCTTCTAACATAATAACCAGATTAATTTAATAAACAACATAAATACTTAATGCCATTTAATTACCTTTTCAACTTGCAATTAAATAATATCAAAGTGAAATCGAATAACATTAAAGCAACCGAACCCGACTTAAAACTATCAACCCACTATGACCAAGGTGATGATTTGACACAAAAAGCCTAGCTACTATCTCCCAATCAAATACCATTGGCCAATGGACACGCTCAAACCTGTGAAACTAGGTGGAGTCGATGTCCTGTACCTGTAAACCCACAAACAAAGAGTATATCGAACATGTATATATATGATAATAAAACACACCGTGAAGAGGAAATCATAGAATTGCAAGGCGCTCACAAGCGAGTGGTGCAATTTCATCCCCTTCACAAATACAGTTTTACAAAACTGACGAATCTAACATCAATAGTCTAATCAAAAGCATTAAAACAACATTAATTCAAATATCCACTAAGCTAATGCAAAGCATGTCATAATGATAACATTAGAATAAAATACCCTCACATCAAAATATATCATCACATCGCATTACAATTAACGATCAAATAGAACTGAGTACCATAGTCAAAGTACTAACAACAAACAAGGCATAATGGAGTAGAACACTGTCTAAATAAAAGAGAAAAATAGAGGGGTGCTACAAACACAGTATTCAGTGTATCATATATTAAATGGATCTTCACATGTCTACAAATCTACACAAACTCTCTAGCTTCTACAATCTTGCTAGACTCAATGCCAGACTAGCTAATTAGTAAAAATACGAGTATATAACCAATTATAAATATTTTTGAACATTAGAATCAATTCTGAAAAACACATATTTGTTTTTGGACATGAGTTTGATTCTCATTTTTTGTAGTGGACCATCTATGAATTCAAATTATTTTTATTCTAATTCATTTCAACATCATTGCTCAGCTACTATTTGTATGTAAATTTTTTTCAAATGCTTCATATGTCATCGAATTCTGAGTTATTATGGAAAAAATTTGTCATTTTTTTTTGACACACATTTATTTACTACATGATATCTAATGGTAGATCATTTAGCAATTATGCATACACATACAAGGTTTGTAGCACAACTGAAACCAAACCTTTTAATTTGGAAGATATTAAGACTCCATTATCAATCTACTGGAGTGCACAAATACTTTCAACCAAATGTAATGGGAAGATAAAGATTACATATATTCCAATTTCATAATGCATTTAGTCCTCGACTGATGAAAAATCCAAAAGAACTTACACAAAATTCTTACTGCCAAAGAAAAGAATTTCTACTAATTAAATATAAGTTCGTTTTGAAATTAAATATCACAGTTTTAGACTCATGTTTTAAATGATGAATTTCTGAATTCTTTTTAAAAGGTAACCTTTTAATGAGTTTGTTTTTTTAAATAGAGCTTCATAGTTTATTTATATGTTTAACTCATGATAAAAATATGATTAAGTGTTATGAAGTATCACCTTTTCTAAGTATCAATTCACACACATTCTATTAAAATAATTGAAATTAAACTAGTATAATGGATTAAACTCATCTTCAAATTTGTTTAACAAGCATAACCTACGAAATGGATTCTACTTTTTACTCAAAAATGTAAAAACAAAATATTGATCTAAAAAACAGCCATGATGTAGATTCTAATTCTGATTCCTATGTTCAATATCTCCCAGAAGCTCAATGAGTTACAAATCAAATGCAATATTGTGTCCAAATTCCCTCTTGACATTAACTCTAAAACCAATACTTTCTATCCAAAAACTAAACATAAGGATATGATTTGAAAAAAAAACCAAAACGTCTCCCTATTTGACCTTCCACAACTCTTCCTATTTGACCTTCTTGTGCGATTGCTAGTTACATTTCAAAATCATGGCTCTTCATAGCCATATTTTACAAGTTGAAAACATATAGTCCATTAACAAAACTTACTACAAAGCAAGAAAACAACTAAGCTAATAAAAGAAGACCTAATACTACTAGACTAATTATGAAAATACATGTAGAAAAATACAAAGCCCTTTTGACGTAAAAAAGCTCATGCCTTCGCCTCATTGATGGCGTAATGCAAGCACATGCAATCAGGCTTGGAATCTGATGGTCTATTTGACCATTTTTTGCATTTTGAACTATATATTACAACCTAAAAATTTATTAAGACGGTATTATTTGACTTGCTATATTTTTATATAACCGTAAATATGACACTTAAAATTATTATTAAACTGTAAAAATTTATTGTATATATATAATGTTTATGATAAAATTATAAATTAATTTATAATTGGAGTAATTTTTTCTAATTTCACTTAATATTAATATATATGATTTATAATATTTAAGTTATTAATTCAAAATATGTTCAATATAGAATCTTTTCAAGATTAAATGTAGTTCTTTATATATATAATATGTTTATGATAAAAATATAAATTAGTTTAGAATTAGAATAATTCTTTCTAATCTCACTTAATATTAATAAATATGATTTATAATATTTATTAAAAATATATTTATTCATTCAAAATCTACTCAAAACAAAATCTTTTCAAGATTAAATATAGTTTCTTTCTATTTTTTAAAATATTTTTACAAAAAATTTAAGATTTTGACATTTTTATGGATAGTTATCATTGCTTTATATTATTTATAATATTTTATTAGAAAAACATACATTAATTCAAAATATTTTCAAAATAGAATATAATTATTTTTTTAATTTTTGAATATTTTAACAAGATTTATTTTCTATATAAATTTAGAAGCTTCTTGTTAATTGTAATAATAAATTTAAGAATTTTACATTTATTTCTAATTATCAATATTTTCTAATTTTACATTTTTTTAATATATATAGGATATCCATATGAATAATAACATAACACAAATTTTCACTATTTTTTCAACAACGCTTTGTTATAGTGTGTTTTTTTAGGATAATACAACATTTTGTGTTTTATTAGTGAGCATGTTGAAATTTTTAGAGCATTTTGTTTAACGATTCACAATTTTAAAATTTTTCAATATAATATAGCACTTTTGTTTTATTGTTGAGCATGTTAAATTTTATTTGGCTTTTACAAATAATTTATGTTTTTAGGTAGATGAATTGAGGGTATAAAAGATTTTATATTAAAATAAAATAAATATTTTTGACAGTTAAAGTTTTTCATAAAATGTAAAGTGATAAGGATTTAAATGAACAAATCATCACAAAATTTTTATATGATAGATAGGGGTGGCTGTCAGGTCTCACCAACCTCAATATTAACTTTTCCCCTCCTTTTCCTATAATAAAACAATAAATTCATAAATTATATCTGAACATAATTTTATCATCAAGAAAAACAAAAACTAAAAATGGTACCATATCTGCTTCTAAATGCAAATTCAGGAGTAGTAAGCTTCAAAGTGCAAATTCAGTATTATTTATAATGCAAACCAGGGTTTAATGGCCATGCATGTCTCTTCTTTCTGCCAACCCCACATACGTGCAAAAAGATGAACACTGTAAAAATAGAATTTAGGTATATGAGCGCCAATTTCTAGATTCAGAAAGAAAAATAGGTTGAATGAAACTGGTATCCAAATTCATCGTTAGACATGACTGTTTTACGAAACGTGCAAGCACGTTATTGCAAGACTTGGCTGCGCTCCCAACTAGGCTTGGAATTTGATGGTCTATTTGACTGCTATTGCATTTTGAATCATATATTATAACCTAAAAATTTATTAATACCATATTATTTGACTTGTATATTTTTTATATAACCATAAATATGACACTTAAAATTATTATTATTAAATTGTTAAAAAAATATTGTATATATATATAATGTTTATAATAAAAATATAAATTAATCTATAATTGAAATAATTCTTTCTAATTTCACTTAATATTAATATATATGATTAATAATATTTAAATTATATTTATAAATTCAAAATCTGTTCAAAATAAAATCTTTTCAAGATTAAATGTAGTTCTTTATATATATTATATGTTTATAATAAAAATATAAATTAGTTTTGAATTGGAATAGTTCTTTCTAATTTCATCTAATATTAATATATATGATTTATAATATTTATTATTAATATATTTATTGATTCAAAATCTATTCAAAATAGATTCTTTTCAAAATTAAATATAGTTTCTTTCTATTTTTAAAAATATTTTTACAATAAATTTAAGATTTTGACATTTTTATGGATAGTTATCATTGCTTTATATTAATATATATGATTTATAATATTTATTATAAAAATATAATTAATTCAAAATCTTTTCAAAATAGAATATAATTGTTTTTTCAATTTTTGAATATTTTAACAAGATTTATTTTCTATATAAATTTAGAAACTTCTTGTTAATTGTAATAGTAAATTTAATATTTTTACATTTATTTCTAGTTATCAATTTTCTAATTTTATATATTTTTAATATTTATAAGATATCCATATGAATAATAACATAACACAAATATTCACTATTTTTTCAACAACATTTTGTTACAGTGTGATTTTTTTCAAAATAATAAAATATTTTGTGTTTTATTAGTGAGCATGTTAAATTTTTTTACAACATTTTGTTTATTGATTCACAATTTTGATTTTTTTCAATATAATACAACATTTTTGTTTTATTGGTGAGCATGTTAAATTTTATTTGAATTTTACAAATAATTTATGTTTTTAAGTAGATGAATTTAAGGTATAAAAGATTTACATGAGTATATAACCAATTATAAATATTTTTAACATTAGAATCAATTCTGAAAAACACATATTTGTTTTTGGACAGCAGTTTGATTGTCATTTTTTGTAGTGGACCATCTATGAATTCAAATTATTTTTATTCGAATTCATTTCAACATCATTGCTCAGCTACTATTTGTATGTAAATTTTTCTCGAATGCTTCATATGTCATCGAATTCCGAGTTATTATGGAAAAAAATTATCATTTTTTTTTGACACACATTTATTTATTACATGATATCTAATGGTAGATCATTTAGCAATTATGCATACACATACAAGGTTTGTAGCACAGCTGAAACCAAACCTTTCAATTTGGAAGATATTAAGACTCCATTATCAATCTATTCGAGTGCACAAATACTTTCAACCAAATGTAATGGGAAGATAAAGATTACATATATTCCAATTTCATAATGCATTTAGTCCTCGGCTGATGAAAAATCCAAAAGAACTTACAAAAAATTCTTACTGCCAAAGAAAAAAATTTCTACTAATTAAATATAAGTTTGTTTTGGAATTAAATAATGCAGTTTTAGACTCATGTTTTAAATGATGAATTTCTGAATTCTTTTTAAAAGGTAACCTTTTAATGAGTTTTTTTAAAAAAAATAGAGCTTCATAGTTTATTTATATGTTTAACTCATGATAAAAATATGATTAAGTGTTCTGAAGTGTCACCTTTTCTAAGTTTCAATTTGTTGAGAAATATGTCTCAACCTTGCAAGCCTTTTCCAAGAAAATTATAGAATTTGTTTGTGGCAGTTTTCCACATGTTTATGCATTGGAAAAAGGTGTATGAGTTGTTAAAAGGTGCCTTGTCCTTAGTAGAATATAGGAGGGCCATTTTTAGAGCATAGTTAATTTGTTTTATGTCTTTTATGGGGGTCTAAACTAGAGGACAAAATTATGGACGGGATTACTATTTTAACCTGGTTGTTTTTCCATCTTGGAAATGTAAATGTCAAAAATGGGCAACATGTGGCATGGTGGTTAAGCCCATGGTTTTGTAAAACCACAAATGGTTTCCAGGTTGTAAATCACTATATAAGGAGGGCTTGGGGAGGAGTTTACATAATGGAGTTTTGTTTGCAAGGCTGGGTGCTAGAAGGATGCTAGTGATATCTCTCCAAGCTTGAGTTGAGGTGATGCTCTTGTAAGAACTTGCATTGCAAGTGTATTGTAATCTTCTTTGATTTGATAATACATTATGCAGGTTTTAGAGGGTGGGTTTTTTCTCCCGTAAGGGTTTTCCCCACGATAATCACAGTGTTATGTGTTTATGGTTATTTCATTTATACTCTTGAATGTGTTTCTTTGAATCGTTGTAATACTTTATATTGAAATCTGCATATTCGTTCTCTCAAGATTAGCGTAGGAAGCATTTCCGCACACCTTTGCTTCCTTACACAATTCATACACATTCTATTAAAATAATTGAATCTAAACTAGTATAATGGATTAAACTCATCTTCAAATTTATACAAGCATAACCTACGAAATGGATTCTACTTTTACTAAAAAATGTAAAAACAAAATACTGATTTAAAAAAATAGCCATGATGTAGATTCTAATTCTGATTCCTATGTTCAATATCTCCCAGAAGCTCAATGAGTTACAAATCAAATGCAATATTATGTCCAAATTCCCTCTTGACATTAACTCTAAAACCAATACTTTCTATCCAAAAACTAAACATAAGGATATGATTTGAAAAAAAAAACCAAAACGTCTCCCTATTTGACCTTCCACAACTCTTCCTATTTGACCTTCCTGTGCGATTACTAGTTACATTTCAAAATCATGGCTCTTCATAGCCAGATTTTACAAGTTGAAAAAATATAGCCCATTAACAAAACTTACTACAAAGCAAGAAATCAACTAAGCTAATAAAAGAAGACCTAATACTACTAGACTAATTATGAAAATACATGTAGAAAAATACAAAGCCCGTCTGACGTAAAAAAGCACATGCCTTCGCCTCATCGATGGCATAATGCAAGCACATGCTGATACAATACCCATGGTGGTCAATATGACTAAAACGCCCAACCCAAAAACTGCCCTAAATAATTTTTTTGCAATCTTGTCACTACTGTTGCTATTGCTATTGATAGCTACTGCTATTACTGCTATTAGTATTGTAATACCGACCCTTGAGAGTAATAATGCACCAACGACCAGTGGTTAGGAACTTGAGCCTGCTCTGGAAGCTACACTTCTTTTGGTGGTCGGGAACCCTTCTATGACTCCTGTAAAATAAGAATAAATTCTTGAATTAATTTTGAATCTAACTACATATTTTATCATCAAGAAAAACAAGTTAAAATATTACCATAATTCCCCAATTTTTTTTCACTTTGGAGTAGTTTGAATTGCAAGTTCAATATTGGTCTACTTATAATGTAAATGGTCGTCTGTTGTTTTCTGTTGTCTGCTATTTTTCACCATCTATAACATAATTAGAAAAAGTTAGAACACTAAAATACCTACAACCTGTTTTAGTATTATCCCATCTCTTCCTATTCTAAGAACTTTATATAAAAATATATGATGGTGATTGATTAATAGGGTTATTCCTTATAATTAAAACAACCGACACACATGAATATTTTTACATCGAATTCGTATACTTATTTGAAGTTGAGGGAATAGTGGGATTTGCAAGAAAACAAACTGGAAAACAAGCACCGTGATAAGGACATCCTGAGACAGACATCTCTCATGCCCACCGGGCTTTCACACACGACTAGTGTTACGTCTTCTTAATGATCACACAAAGAATGGCAAAGATATGATGGATTGGTTAAGAAAAAGAATTAATGTTTGTCCCTACGTCTGGCTTGCTCACCTAAGTTGTCACTTCATACTATAGGTGGCGGCGTTTCCTTCAACATGACTATCCAAGTGGATCCTCTCGTCTACCTTTCTTGAAATATTAAAAGGTCAAAATCAAAATATCTTTTTCACTTTTGTGCTAAAGTGGGTAAACAAAATGTAAAAGCAAAGGCATTGGGATTCTGATTGTTCAGAAGGCAGTCATTTCAGAAGACATGATGAAAAGGTGTGGTGTACTGTCTTTGTCATCCTCTTTAATAATTCCATTCTTTTAATAGTTAAAACATCTAATTTCAGGCCATTGGGTTCCTCGTCATTCAAACTTCATCTTTGCTAATGATACCCTATTTAAATAAGGAAACCTAATTTATTTATATCATTCAAACTTTTGTCTTTGTCATCCTCTTTAAGCACATTGGGAAGGGAGCACCAAAAAATGATAACAATTTATTTAAAAAGCTAAAAACAACCAATGAATTGTGTGTACCTATATCACTATCATTATAGGAAAACATTTTTTAAAGAAAGTCCAAAGATTAAAGATGATCATTATGCTAATATTATAAGATTTAGTTGGTAAATCCAGGGATTAGTTTCATTGGCCAACACATTTTATGTAACACCTCTCTAACTCCAGCTTGGGTAAGATGGTATTTTAATTTTGATTTAGCATTCTAAATGTTATCATAATGAGATTAGATATTGATGATTATGCGATAAATTACCATGATTAGTTATTATGGATTACATGCTTAGTTATGATCACTTTTGTATGATTATGGGTAGGAAGGGATGATGTCGTAACACTTGTATTCGAGAGGCTTACAATATCATGATCCTCTTCTTGATGATTGATGTGTTTCAACTATATGATATATGTTATATGCACATGTACTTTGATGTGTAATTGGAGTGATGTGTAACGCCCTGCCACACAACCCTAGAGGAAGTTGCATTTAACTACTTAAACAGAATATTTTTTTTTTAAAAAGTATAATTAATAAGCAAGTTCACTAACTAATTTCAACAACCTCTAAGGTTACGAGACAGAGGTTATATAGAACCTCAACAAGAAACATGAATATAAACCATGTCATTTAATTACTAAATAAATTACATACATACATTCCAAGTAAGATAAATAAAATCAAGCATAAGAGATAATTATCAATTTCATTAATCTATAAATTAAACCATAAGGTTACAACCCTCTCTAAATGAGGCAAGTCCAATAACATAAGTTTATAAATACAACTTCCACCTCGATAACAACTGAGGGGTAAAATAATACAAGATCAACTGAAATGAAATAAACCAAGAACTGATATTGAAACCAACAAGCTCTCCAACTAGAAGTCTCGTCCACATGAACATGGAGATAGAACCCAACGGATTAAGGTGCATGCCACCCAACCAAGTGGAACCCAAAGGCCCACCCCCATGCTAGGAGATAGTAACCAGGAATCCTAGTCAAGACCATCTACCTCTAGACACAGGCTAAATCACTACTGAAGTAAACTGAAACATCCAATCACATGTACCACACAAGCACATCACAAGTACAACCCAAGTACCACATACGTACAACATAAGTACAACAAAAGTATAACTCAAGAGCATCATGAGTACCTTACAAGTACAACTCTACATGGTCACATCGTTTCCAAAAATAAAGCAGAACAAGTATGTTAAGAGAACCATACACATAATAATCGAATACCAACTATGGTCAAATCAGGTATGTTAAGGAAACCATACCCACAATAAACAAGATCCAACTGTTGTCCTAGAAAGAGTGTCATCACATAGTTCGTCATGGGTTATCCTTGGGATTCTTCCTAGGCTCCGACCCCCATAAGAAAAGGTTATCCTGGTGACTTTTACCGAATCCCAGCCCCCATACTCACTCATGCGGAGCCAAATACCTTTCATACAGACAAGATAGATGACCTTGCCATTCCAAGCCTTCCCACCCATCCCAAGACTAACCGAGCACTTAGGTCCATGAGTGAGGCATTAATATATTGATTAGTGAGAAGTTAGTCCTAATCTTCTAAGTATTGTTTTAGTTATCACTTGATTAAACCACTTCCGAAGTTTATTCTGGATACCTCTTCCGGGCTCTGGCCCCTATGGAAGCCACTCTTCTACTTGACAACACACATACCATCCAAACACCAAGGGTATCAAAGTGCACAAACAAGATAACAAGTCCACTCCTTTCTCATGAGGCGACAAAGATAAAACCATCTCCAAACACTGGAGGTAACAACAATAACAAAATCGCTCTCGACAAGGAGGTACACATTACAAAATCCACTCCTTTCTCAGGAGGCACAAAACTTTTCCGTTCATGGAAACTGGATACAACACTGACCATACCCCATGCACTACCCAAGGGAATCAACAAACAGTCGACATCACAAGACGACAACCCCCAACCTCTAGGGTCTTCTAGAAGACTTACAGATTTAAGACACTTGACCCAATTCCCAACAAGAACACAAAGGAAATATTCACAATCAAGGCGAGCAAGGAGACGAGAATTTAAATTCTACTTTGGGTTCACTAAACCCATTTCCTCATTACATTCCGTAATTTGTTACATTGCTACAACTGAATTAAAAATTCATCTTTTTAGATAAGG
Source organism: Sequoiadendron giganteum (assembly GCA_007115665.2). Taxonomy (NCBI): domain Eukaryota; kingdom Viridiplantae; phylum Streptophyta; class Pinopsida; order Cupressales; family Cupressaceae; genus Sequoiadendron; species Sequoiadendron giganteum. Next base: position 724,218,576 of record CM021102.1, read on the forward strand.
GAGAAATTAACGCTAATATTCAATTCCCTAATTTCCCTTAATAAAATAAACATTTTCAACTACAACTCAAAACATTTCGCTTTATACTAGATAACCTTTTGTCCTTGCAAACTAAATCATTATAAAATAAATCGATTAATTTCGTTATTAACACATTAATCACAAATCCAATATTTGCCCATTTCAAAACTATTGTTTTAAAAATAAATCAATAATTTGACTATAACCCAATGTTCTAAATTTTTCAATTAAATTTAAATCAGATTAATAATTGGTCTTTTGCACTTAAATTTAAATTTCTGAACTACATATAAATCCAACATCATTTAAAAAATAAAAATACTATATCAATATAATATAAAATGTTAATATATATTCTATTTATATATATATATTAACATCTTAATGTTATATTAATATTATATTAAAATAATATATTTATCCTTTAAACTTTATTTTTTTTATATCATTTAAAACTGCCCGCCTCGGGCCGCACGCGCACCCTAATCCTTATGGAGACTAGTTTTTTTTCTTTGGCTGCGGGTTCAACCATGGCGGGCCACGTTCTTACTAGAGCCGCGCATTTTTTCCCATGGCAGGTGACATTGTTTAAGGTGGTCGCTGGTGGAAAGAGGGAGGCGCGACGGTTAACAGAGTCGCTGTGGTTACCACGCGGGTGGCGCCGATAGTGTTGCCACCAACAGTGGTGGCTGCTGCTCGCACAGCTCGCGTAGGCCGCAGATGAAGGAGTTGGCGGAAGTGGTGGTGGGGACGTGGGTGGGGAGCGTGCTGGGCACGGCTCCCTCCACCTGCCTCCCATGGGGGGTGTGGTGGGGGTTGAGCCCCTAGCCCCCCAAGACATTTTTTTATTATATATATATATTTTTTTAATAGAAACCTGCGGATTTTACAAAATTTGAAAACCCATCACTTTCATTTTTAATTTTTTAATTTTTTTAAAACACAACATGAGCCCAATTAAACACACACACACACACACACACATATATATATATACTCTTATATATGTAAAATATACATACCCACAATAAACTTTTGCAAAATTAATTGAAGAACCAAATTGGAAAAAATAATTTTCCAGCCAAGAACATATATTTTCTTGAAGAAATTTATTTTCAAAAGAGGATTTTGTTTCAATTTCCAATAATTTTCACATCGGTTTCTTCTCCAAAGTTGACAAGGTTTATTTTCTTTCTTTCAACCATAATACAAAATTTGTAAAACAACTCAAAATGGAATAAATCTAATTAAAATAAAACTTGATTCCAAGAGTTTGAAGACTAACAAAGGTGCAAATCCTTCTCCTCAGATGCAAGCTCCTACCCAGCAAACCAATTGAGCTTTACCTAGAATCCAAATGCAAAACCCCCAAATTGACCACTTCCTCCTCCATTCTTTTCAATTTTCCAAAAACTTCATAATCCCTAAAATTGAGATGCAAAATCCAAACATAAGGATAAAACCCTAAAAAATTCCAACAACCCCCTCATAAATTCTTCAAAACAGAAAATGCCAAAAATATCTAATTTCTTTAATTTTGAATTCAAATTTTCAAATTTGACTTCCTAAAACATTTTCTTTTAATTTTTGAATTTCAAATTCCAAATTGACTTTTTAATCCTTTCTTTATTTTCAATTTCAACAAATTCAACAATAACTTCAACATAGATAAATTAACTTCTTTCAACCAATTAAATTTAATTAATTAATAAATAGATTTAATCAATGATTAAATTATTTATTAATTAAATTAAATTAATCATAAAATAAATTACATTTCAACATAATTTCCAGATCAAATTAATCCACAACTTAAATACATTAAGCTATTTAAATCACCCAATTTAACTTGCAATTAAATAATGAAGAGAGGGAACAAAATTCAAAACAACACAACCGACAAACACCTAACAACATACTAGGACTAGGGTGACGACTTGGCACGAAAACCTAGTTACTATCTCCCAATCGAATACCGTTGGGCATTGAACATGCTCCAACCTGCGAAACCGGGTGGAGTCGATGTCCTGTACCTGTCAACCTGTAAATCAAGTAAACAACAACATATAATATGAACATCATAAAATACACACCATGAAGAGGAAATCTTGGAATTGTAGGGCACTCGCAAGCGAGTGATGCGATCCATCCCCTTCACCAATACAATAATACTAACTGACGAATCTAACATCATTAATATAATCAAAAGCATAAACATCATTAATTCAATTATCCACTATGCTAATCCAAAGCATGACATAATGATAACATCAGAAAATTACACCATCACACCAAAATATAACATTTGCATCACTTACAAATAACGATCAAACAGTAACTAAGTTCTAATTCAAAGCACTTAACAGCAAATAAGGCATAGCCAACAGAACACTGTTCGATCAAAAGAGCAAAACAGAGGGGTCTTACATGATGTAGGTACTGAGTATCGACTCCGCTTGGATTCACAGGCCTTAGCATACTCTTATTCCCCGATGGTGGTAACTGGAGGTAGTCATACAGGCCAAAATGTCCCATACCCTAGCCCACTGTATCTTATTAGTGCAGTGTTTCCAAGTTGATGTCATACCATGTGGTTACCTAACGGTAATGTCCAGAGCACCTTTCAGTCGTATGTCCGATGCACCCTTCGGTCATATGTGGTTTACCAATATGCCTTGTTGAAGTATTTTGTTATGGTTTTCGTGAATCTGTTATGTGGCCGTATTTTGGTTGTTAGTGTTATGATATGGTTTCAAGGCATCTTTTCATAGTTTTAAATATGGAATTTTATGGTGTTTTATTGATTTGGAGTGTTATATCCTTGAGATTTTGAATATGTCATTTTAATTGAGTTTTATTGATCATTTGAGAGAATGATATATTTTCATTCAGTGATTTTAAATGATTTTATTAATCTTTTCATGAGCTCTTATAATCTTATTTAATCATTTTGGAGAGCTCGTGTATTTTAATGATTGTATTTAAATTATCATTTGTGTGTTATTGTGAATGTTGGATATGAAGTGATTTTAAATTAATTAAATTGGAGAGCTTTAATAACTTGTTTATTAAAATGTTTTATTTCATTTTATTGTTTTGGGGGAGAAAATATAAAAAAAGAAAAGGGAAATTGGGCAGCTTTGCCTTTGATATTTATACTTTATTTTGAACTTTTTGGGGGAGTTATCTTGGAGGCGAAACAATTTGCTGCTTTAGGGAAAGAGGAGAAAACCCTACGATTTGGGGTAGCAAAGATGAGAAGAATTTCTGAGAAGGGATTTGTGGGTAATGGCTTCAAAGGTGCAACATAAATTCATTACCTTGTTGTCCTAGTTTGGAATCCAGCCACACCTTATATTCAGTGCATTCTTTCATTTCAATTTTGGGGCAGCATTAAGGTATTTTTCTGAAATTCTTGAAACTCTTGAATTTTGGTAGGATTGAATGCAATTTAACTTTGAAATGGTAAGATATGCATTTCTCTATGAAAAATTTGTTCCTCTGTTTAATTGGTGTGAATACTGGATGGTTGGATAATGTTTGCATGGGGAATTGATTTGCTGCTCTGTAGTTTTCTTATGGCAGACTTGATTCTTTGCCACTAATTTTTTCTTTTAATAGATCAAATTCTCTTATCATAAATTTTTAAAAAATATGGAATTCAAATTGAAACGGTAAATTTGAAATGGGTTTCTAGCCAAATAAATTTATTGGCACTCTTGATTCTTTCTTTCTTTTTATGTTTTGTCCAACTTGTGAAAACATGTTTTTCATTGCTGTTCATAATCTACACATTATAAATTCAAAATAAAGACGGATTTCATCTTAAATTTCCCATATCTCAAATGGGTTGCTATCTGATTTTTAATTCGGGCATTTTCATTTTAATGTATTTTTTTTTTCCTATTTGGTTGAATGACATTTTTTGAACAACACCATGTTCTTGGTCATAAATCTATAAAATAATAGTGTATTTTGTTTTTAAATGCCCATATTTCAACTGGGTCTTTGTCCGATTTGAATTCTGGGCAATTTGATTTTGCATGTATTTTTTGTCCGATTTGTGGAAATGACGTTTCTCAGAACAACACCTCATTTTTGGTTCTAACATCAAAAATCGAAGGTGTATTCTGACTTGAAGCATCAAGATCTGAATTGGGTCAAGCTTGGAATTTTAATCCGAGCACTTTTATTTTTTTTCATGAAAATTTTATGCCTCCATTTCTATATGGTTTACAGCTGTTCGATGACTTCTTTTACAACAATTTGGGCTTGGTTGTTTAAATTGTTTCTATGATGTAAATTGTGGCTTTTCCCTAGTTTCATTGTTGTCTTGATCCCTCGTTTGGTTAAACGAGATGGGCTTAGGTCAAGGTCATCAGTGTGGCCTTATAGAGTGGCCCGTAAGTGGCCGCCGAAGAAACTGGTAGTTGAGTTATAGTAAGCATGTGGTGATTGAATTAAAATAATGGTATAAAATGTTTATGGGTTATGACTCCTCGTGCATGGCCTTGAGCACTTGAAAAGGCTAAGGATGCACTCGAGAAGGCCTATCCACCTGCAGGGCGTTGAGTTATCCATCTACGAGGTGTTGATTTGGGCATGGTTGAGTCTCCTTATCCGGTCTATAATCTGGTATCTTGCATCTTAGTCGTCATGAGTATTACCTGACATGTTATGGTATGAACCTCTCCATGTTGTGACATTGGCCTTATGCATTGTATTTTGTGTTTGCTTCATGCATGATGTGAGCGTTGACCATATGTTACCTTGCCTTGTTATTTTTGTTTGGGCCTTGTGACTACCTCCGAGCATGGTGGGGTGGTCTCTCTGGAGTCCACATGGTAGGGAGGCATTGCCACTACCATTGGGGACTGACGTATAGGTTTTGGGAGTACCGATTGGAGTTCATCTCTCTCTTATGTATTTGATTTATCATATCACACTCATGTACATGCCTTTGTGTATTTATCTTATCTGAGGTTGTATCTTATTCATGGAAATTCTATTGTATTCATACTTATTCTTTTATGCACATTGTACTCTCTTGAGAGACAAAGTAATCATAAATTAAATGAGAAGAAATGTGATGTTTTATATTTGGTCTACGGGTTCTGGTGTTGGTACCGAAATCCCTTGTATTATGATGATTATTATTGGCATTTCTTTCCCTAATTTTCATGCAAAAACTAGAACTATAAATGTGTATTTCCTTCATATTTCAATCTGCATAAGTTCTGAAGTAGCAACGCTTTCCGATGTTGTCTTGTGAGTTACATCACAGGTTCTGGAGCATCGGGCTCTAGAACAGTAGGTTCCAGAGCATCGAGCTCCAGGACAGTAGGTTTTGGAGCAACAGGTTCCAGAGTAGAGCAACAAGTTCCTGGGTAAATTTCTGAAGCTATCTGGTTTGCTCTTGTTCAGATTTTCTCTGGAGGGTGGATTAGTCCTCTCCTTTGGGATGTCCTTAGGTCATATATGGCCATGCTTCTTGTTGTTTTATCGAATTAGTAATTACTTTATGTGTATGTTATTCTTCCTGTTCAAAAAATTAAATAAAAAATAATCTCATCCTCTTTTAGCTCTTAACCTTCAGGGTTGCATAGCAGGATGTTACATTTTATCACATTTTAGTGCTAAATATTAGGTCAAAGATGAGTAATATTTAACATCATTTTCTAGTGGGAATATAATAACCACCACCTCCGTGGCAAGAGATTGCTTTGGTGCTGAGAATATTTGGACTTAAGAAAATCGTATATTAAAAGATTATTTTCATTATATTACTACCAACTTTACACGATTTAAAAACACCCTCAGGCTATGACGATAATAATTTAAATGGTATGTATATCTTTAACTTTATTCAAAATATATAATATATATCATTGCGTGATTAACTAGCATACATATTTCTGGATAAATTGTGTGCCAATTTTTACATCAACGTTTTAGATCATACTCCATGATCCATCATCAAGATGAAAAAAGTAGAATGATGGATCATCGAGTATGATCCGAAACATTGATGTAAAAATTGGCACACAGTTTATCCAAAAAATTTACTCACTAACTATCATGGACTGTGAAAATCAAATGTTATTAATTAGCATACATATATTAAATATTAATATATATAAAATACGTCGAGAGTTATCTTTTTTCTTAGTGTAATAGAGGCCTCGATAATGATAACTCTCGATATATTATATATATATAAATATTTAATATATGTATGCTAGTAATTTATTAGTTTAAACTAGAATCCGAGGAGTTCAAGTTTTATTGCATGTACTTTCTTACATACATTTTGACTCCCATATCTCCGTAAAATTGCATGATTATGAAATATTTGTTATTTCTTCATTGCAAGCTATTTTGTTGATTACTGATTTTTTGATGATTAAAATATTTTTTATCTCTTCATTGCAAGCTATTTTGTTGATTACTATTTTTTTGAGGATTAAATCTTGTACTGCAATCTCTGGAAGGAAAACAATTTTTTTTTAAAATTTTTTGATCAACATTATTTTATTTTGTTTCATTTATACATTAAATAGATCTTATGTTAGGTTTTTTTAATTAAATGTAATAATGTTAAAAACTACAACTACTTAAGGGAAATATAGGCCACGTCCTCTGCAAATAGATCATAGGCCCCTCCATGAGGAGCTACAACTACTTAAGGGAAGTTGTAGCATTTGAAAGTGTTTAAGATGTTATTGTTACAGTAATATAGAACTTGGGAAAAATGCAAAAGAAAAGTAAAATCCATATTAATGATGTTGGAATATCAAAATCAATTAAAAGAATAGTAAGATGAATGAAAAAAAGTCCCTCTATGCCAAAAAAAACTCCAAGTTCCCATGCCATTTTAAAAGGTAATTCTTTGACCAATTTTGTGTTCATGTTCATTATTAATCGATGCCCATGCAGTAAATATATTTAAAGAAAAACATAAAGTAAAAAAAAATAATGAATATGTCTCCATTGTTTTGCTTGAATGCCTTGACATTTCTCTTCCCCTTTCAGATGTAGCCTTGAAGAGATAATATGCCACCGTATAACCCAATATAATATAGATTTGGTGCAATTTCATTTGATGTAACTTCCTTTCCCCATAGAGATAATTTTTTCCTTTATCTCATAGTTGTTATTGCTCTTCTATGATGCAAAAGGCCTCAGGGTCCTTCCACCATAATTCCAAGCTTTCACTATTATTGTTTTGAATGAGAAATTTGACAACTTTATCACCCAGTTCTCCTTTGTGATTTGTTGAATGAAAATCATACCTCAAATACATGCTAGAAAAAAAAAACAAAGATAGAGGGCACAAACCCATGTATCCTTTTTTCTATCCATAAAATTTATAAATATTATTTATCTAATTAATTTTAAAACTCTATATTTTATGAAATGAGGTAAAATGCATATAAAAATTATACACTTCATAATTTCTATTTTATATATTATTCATTCATTTTGGTTTTCATTATTGTGTTTTAGTTTATAGTCAACCAACTCTTGAACTCTTTAAGTGATTGTCAATATGCCAAATGAACCCAACTTGTCTAATTTCTATTTTTTAGAAATCTCCAAGCTTCCTAAAAATATGTTTCAACCAAGATGCTATTTCAATTATATTATTAAAAGTACCACTACTATGATTGTAGTAGCATCCATGCATAATGAACCATTTTCAAACATCTAAAAGTTCACTCTTGTAATATTTTTCTATTTGAGAATGACTACCATTTGTACTAAATTAGTAAACAAGTTGTTTGAAATTTTATTCTCTTTACATATCTCTCTAAATCTCTTATCTCTATCATATGATTTATAAATATCATTGGTAGTATTTTTATATAATTGTAGATGTTTATTATACTATGAACATTTTTGAAAGGTGTTTCTTTCTTCCTTCAATCTTCTATCATTCTAAAAACATAGTTCATAGATTATGCAAATTTCCTATTACCACTATTATTATATATGCTCAAATGTGTGGCCTCATACTCCATCCCTATTATCCCTTTAACATCTTGGTAGTTTCTTCAATGGCACAACAAGGACTTGTATAACATCTTGTAGGAATTCCCTTAAGTATATATGTACCAACACACACTAAATATCTATCATAAAATGCATGTGGAGGTTGGAATAAAGAAAATAAGGTTTTGATTGAGGTAGGCTCCTATACAACCACACACATTTTTACTAGAGATGTCAAAGGGAAACAAACCAACGATCCAAATTTCAAAGAAAAAAGTGTAGTCATCACTACTTTTATATAATCATTATCATGTCCATATGGTCTCTACTATGATAGATAATCTCCACCATGAATTTTTTTTCTATGTTCCTTAATGAATTTCTATAATATTAACAGACTCACCTTTAAGTATCAAATCACTACTACACTAGCATAATCAAAACTATGTGGTGATATCTACTATTTGTTAGGTATTGGCCAACAATTTCTTATCCCTCTACACTTCATTGGGGTGACAACATAAATGTTTGTCTCACTTTTTAGTCTATGTGGACTAAAATCGATATTTTTTAATTCTTTCTATTTTTTTCTCAATTGTACCAAGCAAATTATTCAAAATTTGATGATAATGTAAACTAAGGATTTGCGAGATTCGCTATGTATATTCTTTCTATTTTTTTGAGTTTAAAATAATTTTTATCTTGTTATAAAAATATTATTAATAAAATGTTTCTTATTCTTTAAAGTATTTTTAATGAGAAACATTTACTTGTAACATATACCTTGAGCTATAAAAAATCTATTTTCAAAAGTATTTCTTATTCTTTATAGTATTTTTAATGAATAATATTTCCTCATAACATATAACTTGAGATAGAAATAAAATATTGTCATAATTTCTTAAACATAGATCATTAAAATTGATATTTAAGGAACATATGTTTTTTTATAATTTTTGTTATATATTTTATTTATTATTAATATTTTAATTGAGATTAATTATAATTTAGACACATATTTTTCCTAATACATAAATGTTTCATAATACCTAAATTGATATTTTTTGTTGAAAGAAGGAAATAAGTATGGATGGTTCTCTTATATTTCTAAAAAAATATTTCCATTGTTTTTTTCATGTGTGTTGAATATAGATTTTTATTTATGCTAATAAACTTATGTTGATTTGAAAATATAAATAAATATAATAATTAGTTTTTTTAGTAAAACATAAATTTATAAATTTTAATTTGATATATATATTTATGCAAAATTATTCATAATGAGGGATTAGTTTGATCCTAAAAATATGGTTTGAATCAACATTTTTTTTACAATAGAATACTAAAATATAGTTGTAATGTGTTTCCTCAAATTTTATGGATGTTTATCTTGAAGACAATATCCAATTTTTACATCAAAAGCATTGCAATATAGAAAAAGGAAAATGGAGTCATTTGGTTTGAGATTTGATGACACTTCCTTATTATCATGATGAACATTCTATCAAACTCAATCATATTTTTTTTATACCTTTCTTAAAGGTTGTGATTTCATGTATAATAAATTTGGGATCTATCCTATCCCCATTTTGTAGTTTTAAAAACTCTCATAAATTATTTCAAATATTGTTATCAAGGAGGCTCACATACCTCTCTTTTGCACTATCTTTAAGGGGTGGCATAAATAACTTCATTACATGACATCCTCATCCTTAATCATTTATGTACTCATTTGTAACATTGATGAGTTTTATTAAATATTCCTTCCTTGTGACTATATTATTACCTTGAAATATGGGTAATTTTCCTCTTATTTCATTTCAAATTACATTTGAAAAAACCTGGGATACCAAAGAAATCTAACTTCTTATATCTTTTAGCCTCTAAAGTTTTTTTGGGGAATCTTTGATTATTCTTTATAATTTTAGGCCTCATAATTGTTTATTATTGACCTACTAAGCTAAGCCTAAAGTTGGTGTGTGGGGTGAAAAGAAGAGAGATTACATAAATGAATTTAAGCATAAAAAAGGCTCATGACACAATTTAATCTACACACAATAACTAAATATGAACAAATATAAGACTAAGAGTATTTAAGTTAAAATCTTTCTTACTATTAAGTTCATTGATTAATTAACCATTACACAAATACAAGTCCTCTAAAAATATCTATAGCAGCTCCTCTATGTATAAGCAAAGAGGGAAAACTTTAAGCTAAGACATCATGATAAAAAAAAATCTATAATAGTAGAATATAAAATAAACCTTAACATCAAGCTTGAATAGCTTACATATATAAAAAGTGTTATATTCTAATCTAAGAATGGAGAAAGGGTATTTTTTTGTAAGGACCATGGATTTTGAGTTAACCTCTCGAAGAGATCAATAATTTGAAAAATCTCAAGGTATGTGCAGGATCATCATGGAAAAAACATGTCCTTAAGTGGCAATGAAAATTCAAAAAAATTAGAGTTAGACAACTTGACGTAAAAATTTGAATAAGCTATTTGTATTATTTCAAAAATATGTAAAAATAGAATTTGTGGAAAATTGAATGTAGTTTCTAAACTATTAGGTTTATTTTTCTAAAAAAAAATCTATTTGGTGAAAAATTGAAATTTCAATGCAGTAGTACTTAAATTTCGAGGAAATAATAAGAAGTAGGTGTCTGTTTGACCACCCTAACCATAATAAAATGATAATATTTTTTTATAAGATTTTAGATATAAGTAGAGGACTCATGTACGGATGTGATGCATATTTTTTTGCAATTTTTTTCCAAGTAAATAATTAATTATGAATTTTTTATTACAACTTTTAAAAAATATAAAAAACTCATATGTCTGACCAACTTGGTCAAAAATTCATGAAATTCATTTTTTTTAATCCTATAGTATGAAAAGAATAGAATTGACACATGTTTTGGATTCAAAAAATGTGATGCCATTTGAAAGCTATAGATGTTTCTCAATCGGCCTATCAATTAGGACTTTAGTCATAATTCTAATAGAAAATGAATAATAATTATTTATTAGATTCAAAGTAAAGTATAATTTATATTGGTAGAAAGTTGAGAAGCTCCTTTACAAACCCTTTTCATTTCATCAATTTTGGGTAAAAAAAAGTCGTCAGCCACATGGGCAAAGTTTGGAAAAACAAGGTAAGTTGTTAAACATATTTTTAATGTTGACTTCTTAGGATTGGCAGGTTCGAACCAAATTCCAAAGCAAGCTCAAGCCTAATATCTAGGCATTAAATTTTGTGTCATCATAACGGATATCAGATTGGAATCCGATATCTGATATGTTTTAGATATGAGTTTAAAAAATGTTATACAATTTATAATATATGATTTCAAAAATGCAATAAAGTTTATAATTTAATATATAATATACAATATAGTTTATAATGTAATATATAATATACAATTTATGATAATCTCTTACCAAATTATGTATTTAATATATAATATATTATCTTATTATGTATAATATTTAAATATTATTTCAATATTTTAGTTAATCTATAGATATTTAAATAAATATATATATATATTACTAATATATAAAATATTTAAATATTATCTCTTTCCCTCTCTCTCTCCCAAGTCTCTCACTTAATCACTCCCATCTCTCTCCCCTCTACCCCCTCTCTCTCTCTCTCTCAACCCTAAACCCCCTCTCTCTCCCTCTCTCCTTCTCTCCCTCCCACTCTCCCTCTCTCCTTCCCACTCTCCCTCTCCTTCTCTCACTCTCCCACTCTCCTCTCCCACTCTACCTCCCTCTCTCTCTCCACCTCCTCTCCCCTCTCTCTCTCCTCTGTCCTTCCACTCTCCAAATTTTCCTCTCCTCTCCTCCTATCCTCTCTCCTCTCCTCTCCCATGTCTCCTCTCCTCTCCTCTCACTCTCTCAGTCTCCTCTCCTCTCTCCTCTCCCTCTCCTTTCTTCTTGCTCTCCTCTCCTCTCCTCTCTCTCCGTCTCCTCTCTCCATGTCTCAGTCTCTCCCTCTCCTCTGTCCTCCCTCTCTCTCCTCCTCCTCCTTTCTCACTCTCCCCTCCTCCCCTCCTCCTCTCCTCTCTCTCTCTCTCTCTCAGACCTGCCCTCTCCCCTCTCTCCTCCGCTCTCCTCTCCTTCCCACTCTCCTCTCCTCTCTCACTCTCCTCTCCCTGTCCTATCCTCTCTCCTTCTCCTCTCCCTCTCTCTCTCTCCCTCTCTCAATCTCCCACTCTCCCTCTTTCACTCAACCCTTTCTCCCTTTCTCCCTCTCCTCCTCCCACTCTCCCTCTCTCCTTCCCACTCTCCCACTCCTTCTCCCTCTCTCACTCTCCCCCTCGCTCTCTCCCTCTCTCTCCTGCCCTCCCTTCCCCCTCCTTCTGTCTCTCTGTCTCTTTATCTCTTTGTCTCTCTGTCTATGTCTCTATCTCTGTCTCTGTCTCTATCTTTGTCTTTGTCTCTGTCTGGCTCTGTCTCTATCTTTGTCTCTTTCTCTTTCTCTCTTTTCTCTCTCTCTCTCCCTCTCCCTCTCCCTCTCCCTCTACCTCTCTCCTATCTCCTTCCACTCTCTCCTTTACCTCTCCTCTCCTCTCCTCTCCCTCTCCCTCTCCCTCTCTCTCTCCCTCTCTCAATCTCCCACTCTCCCACTCTCCCTCTCTCCCTCTCCTTCAACCCTAAACCCTCTCCCCCTCTCTCCCTCTTTCCCTCCCACTCTCCCTCCCACTCTCCCACTCTCCATCTCACTCTCCCTCTCCTTCTCTCCCTCTCCCTCTCCCTCTCTCCCTCTCTCCCACTCTCTACCATTAACCATTAGGTCTATGTGGGCACAAATTAGATATACAATTTGTAAAACTCTAGTAGAACTAAAATCTTACCGTTGCAAATTTTTTTATAATGTTTTCCAAATCAAATATCCGATTATATCGGATATCAGATTTGTGGGCTGTTTTTGTGCATTCCAATGGACCCTACATTTTGTTTTTAGCACTTTGCAGGTGATAAATGTGCGGTTTCAGATAGGAAGAGATAAATATCAACTTTTTGGAGCATCTTGTACTCAAATTTGTCATAAGCAATGATTTTTTAGCATCTCCAATGAGGTATAATGGGGAGAAATAGTTGTCGGAAGCAAAAATGTAAGAGAAAGCTTACAAAAGAACAAATTGAAGCATATAGACAAAGAGATAGAGAAGGTCATAAGAAAAGAAGACAAGGTATGTTAAATATTTGTGAACCTGAGCCCTATGGTCTTTCAAGTGAAGAGGAAATTGAATATGTTCAAGGTGAAAATATAGAACATGATATTAAAATTGGGAATGAAAATGTTCAAATTGATATTGAAAATGTTGAAGGTGAAAATGTTGGAATTGAAGATGTTGAGCATGATATTCAAATTGGGAATGGAAATTTTGAAATTGATAATGAAAATATTGGAATTGAAGATGTTGAACATGATATTGAAAATGTTCAAGGTGAAAATGTTGGAAATAAAGATGTTGAACATAATATTGAAGCAAATGCAAATTATGTTTCATCATATTACATGAGAAATGAAGAACCTTGTGTGGACGAAAGACATATTCCAAATTCAAGACCTTCAAGAACCCCTAAATGGTTACTTGAAATTGATGATAACATTATAAACAATTTTGAAGGCAAGAGGTCAACACGAACTATTCGGTTGTGGGCTAGAAGACTTTTCAACCAATATTTTAGTGATAAGACATTGATCGAGCAATCCCAAATTTTTGTACAATTGCTAAATATGCAAAAGATGAGACCTTTGCTAGCCAAATTGAAGATTCGTGTGAACAAGAAGACCGAAAGAAATTCTATTATTGTCAAAAATATTTTTAATGCTCTCAAGTCTATTGGAAAAAAAAGGGAAAAAGATAAGAGAGTTGCTCAGAGAGTCATAAAAACTGCCCTAGTAAGCCATCAATTGAAAAAGGCTTACTTTATGAGACAAACTTGTATTAATTTTGACATAAATCATAAAACTTTGGATAGAGCACTTGCAAGAAGAGAAAGAATAGATGATCCTCTTCAAAATGATACATGGGCTTTTCCCATGAGGCTTCCATGTGTTGATAAGAAGGTAACCGATAATGTAAAGCAGGTAATTCAACAATTTTGGCATGCTAACTCTAGAGTATCACCCAATGCAAAGGATGTTTTAAAATTAAGAATTGGCAATCGAGACCATACACCGTATCCTAAACATTTCTTGGAATCAAGCCAAACAATGTTGTTCAAATTTTTTATTGAAACACATCCAAATATGGAAATCTCGCAAAGGACTTTTGAAGGTTTGAAGCCATTTTATTGCATGCCTCTTAAGATTCATAATACTTGTTGTTGAAAATACCATGTGGAGTTTTCAATGTACCATGAACTATTATGCTATATCCATTCTACTTTGCATATCGATTAAGTGTTGCAAGAGTGTGGTGCAATGCATCTTCCAAAATCATCAAAGGACTTGCTAGATCTATTTTTATGTTCTAGAGATGATGGTTCCTTTTTCTATAGAAATGATTGTTTAAATGTGAAGTGCTCACAATGTGGTGGCTTGCCAAATTTTTTTCAATGTTTTCATGAGGGTTTCAGACATGAATTTGGAAAGAATCTTGTTGAGAAAAAGAGATATGAAATAGTCAAATATACTTTGTAGAGTGGAGGGGAAGGTTGTAGATGCAAGTTGGTTATAAAAGAATGCAGTGTTGCTAATTTTATTTCAGATTTTAAGGACAATCTTTTCTACAAGTATGCAAGGCATAGTCATAGGTCTCAGTGGTTGGATCAATAATTTAGGATGTGTAAGGACTCTTTTCCAATTAGCACTATTATATCAGTGGTTGATTTTGCAGAAAACTACACATTGCAAGCACAAAACGAGGTACAATCTCAGTATTACAATTCCATTCAGATTGCTATTTTTGTCCACATAATGTTTAGACATGCACCTGATAGTACAGAAGAGGATCGAAAGATAATCATAGTATCATTTTTATATGAGTGATGATAGATCTCACTCATATGAGTATGTCAAACATTGTTTCGAGATTTTTTTTGAGTTCTTGCATGAGCATGATATAGCATTGGGTCAACATCTCATTTGTTCAGATAACTACATAGGTCAATTCAAGAATGCTCTTATGTTTTATTGGTTGAGTAGAATGCATGTAGAGAGGGGTGTACCTAATATTTGGAGTTTTTTTTAAGCTAGGCATGGGAAAGGGGAGAATGATGGAGAAGGTGCATGTGTAAAGAGAGCTCTAGTTAAGGAGAAATTGAGATTTTAGGAGGAAAATTCAGTGATGCACGTTCTATTGTTGATTGGTGTAGTTCAACATTGTCACAAGGAGGGACACTTGATTCAACAGTGCACAGATTCTTTTGGTTGGTTGAGGAGGGTACAGTGGGAGGCAGATTGGATTGTCATACAATCAAATATTATTCAAAGATCCATTTGTTTCGAAGCTTAGATGCAAGCATATGGACCATTTGGACACGACAGTTGGCTTGCTTTTGTCAGAGTTGTATTCAATGCGAGTGGGATCAATGCGAGTCAAGTGAGTGGTTGGATACATGGGTTCCATAGGATCTAACTCCTTTATCTCAAACTATATCCATGACAAATGAAACAATGGAAAGTTCACTTGATTATGACCAACTTTCAAATCTACTATAGCCAAAACATGTTTTTGCAGTTGTTGCACCGTAGGGGAATGAAGAGAGATCAAAATATCGGTTGGCTCGATGTGTGTGGGTAAATCATGAGCTAACACAATTGATGGAAGATGATGATGGGCTCATGTATCCTATAGGTTTAGTTTTGGTTGCAGGAACTTGGTTGCAAACATACATGATTAGAAAGAATGGCATACCTGCATTTGAAGACTAAAAGAAACACAAAACCATTCTCATGTATTCACACCTTGTTATAGCAACAAATGTTAAGTTGTTGAAGCATAATGTCAAACCAAAGAAAAAACAACTACAGACACCTCATAATTTTGATCATGAAGCAATATTGGATACTCTTAAGCAAAGAGATGACCCTTCAGGCACACTTGAATAGCATATTCAAGAATGGAAGGTACAATGATTAGGTTCATTAGTGTTCTTTATTTAAAATTGATATTTTGTATACTATTGCAATGCAGGTGTCTTTAATAGTGATATTGTATGTACTTTTGGGATATTTTTGGCACAATTGATCATGGACCTGTTGCAACAATAGCCAACTCTAATCCTTTTAGAGAGGTATGCAACAAATCATTTTATTTTTATTTAAAAATAAAATATATATTGGTTATTCAAAGTGTTTTTTATAGTTTGCATTACCATCTCATCATCAATTAGGTCATTTAGAATAATATAGATTGGTTATTCTAAGCATATAGTTTGCATTACCAATTCATCATCATTCAGGTTGTTTAGATTAATATAGATTTGTTAGTCTAAGAATCTTTTCTATTGTGACAATATAGATTTATCGACAATTTTTGTGATATTCCTGGTACGATTGATCATGGAACTGCTACAACAATAGGCAACTCTGATCCTTTCAGAGAGGTATGTGACAAATTACAATAATATAGATTGGTTATTCTAAAAATATTTTCTATTGTATGAGTTTAATTGCTACCTTGATGGTTTGTACAGGTGCTTGTCATTCCAGAACATCAACATAATACTCTTGTGGAAGACTGTGCCTTGAATGCCTCCAATAGGAAAATTTTGTAAAATTTGAAATTTGAAATGTGAAACAATGTAAAAAGGTCATAACTGTGTATGGGCATAATCTATATCTAGTGATGTTTTTTGAAATATGGATCAAATGTATGGAATTGTATAAAGGGCATGTTTAAAATGTAAAGAGCTTTTTGTACTTAATTGAGCTACAACCAGAGGTTTTCTTCCTGGTTCTTTCCTGTCGATATGCTCGTTTGAACCAAGTTTTGTAATATCTCCTATTTATATATAATAAATTACAGTGGCTTGCCACTTTTTTGAAAAACAAAAATGTAAAATGTTCATGTGAAGGTCATTTCCCATGTAATTGATTCTTTGATCTAGCAAAGTGGAAAATAGGTATTTGGGTGTGCATGATGTTCAAGTTGATTGGGTAAGAGTTTTCTGATGAAAGAGCTAGGTGGCTTTAAACAACACAATTGCAATTAAAAATGATTTAAACTCCAATTTTTATTGTCAAAACCAAACATGGGTGCAACTTCACTCGCCAAACGTTGTCTCACCCTATAAAATCATCAAACACATCTATTAGCACTTGCAAAAGCTTGATCCAACCTTAAATATTGCTACCTCCACATTTCATTGACATTAGCATGTTGTAACCACCATTTTTCACCTAATTTCACTCAATTTTTCCATGCATGACAACTCACCCACTCAACTATAGACCTTTCCAACTCTTTAAACCCACATATTCACCTTCTATAGTCCTAATAACATCTACCATGGCTATACCATCGAGATACAAAATGTATAATAGATGGTATGACCTTTTAGCACTTTGGACTCTTAAGGGAAATCACCGATCCAATGTAGATTAGAGCGATTCAATGTATTTGGGTGCAAAAGAGGACCATTCCTAGCATAAAAATACCCATCTAGATGTGTTGGAATAGTGTGTTTGGTCGTACGAGTTGGAGAATGAAAGTTGCACCACTTTGCAACTTTACATTGCTTGCATTTGACAACTTTTCCTTCAACTGAAAACTCATCACCACGGGAAAATGCCTCTGAGATAGAAAAAAATGAGAGAGGTTATTGTAGATGGTTCCAACATGATCCCATAGCCTCAAACAAAGAGTCTGTAAGAGTCGCAATTTTTGAGAAATAGCCCTTCAAAGATTGCTGCCTTTTAGCAATTTGGACTCTTAAGGGAAATCGCCAGTCCAATGTAGCTCAAAGTGATTCGACGTGTTTGGGTGAAAAAGAGGACCATCTCTAACATAAAAAATACCCATCTAGATGTGTTGGAATAGTCCATTTGGTTGTACGAGTTGGAGAATGAAAGTTGCACCACTTTGCAACTTTACATTACTTGCATTTGACAACTTTTCCCTCAATTGAAAACTCATCACCACAGAAAAATGCCTCTGAGATAGCAAAAACTAAGAGAGGTTATTGTATATGGTCCCAACATGATCACATAGCCTCAGACAAAAAGTCTATAAGCATCACGATTTCTGATAAATAGCTCTTCAAAGATTGGTGCCTTTTAGCACTTTGGACTCTTAAGGGAAATCGTCGGTCCAATGTAGCTCGGAGTGATTCAACATATTTGGGTGTAAAAGAGGACCATACCCAACATAAACGTACCCATTCGGATGTGTTGGAATAGTCTATTTGGTCATACGATTTGGAGAATGAAAGTTGCACCACTTTGCAACTTTACACTGCTTGTATTTGGCAACTTTTCCCTCAACTAAAAACTCATCAGCACAGGAAAATGCCTCTGAGATAGAAAAACTGAGAGAGGTTATTGTAGATGGTCCCAACATGATCATATAGCCTCAGACAAAGAGTTTGTAAGCCTCATATTTTTTGAGAAATATCCCTTCAAAGATTGTTGCTTTTTAACACTTTGGACTCTTAAGGGAAATCGTTGGTCCAATGTAGCTTGGAGTGATTCAACATATTTGGGTGCAAAGGAGAACCATACCTAATGTAAACGTACCCATCTATATGTTTTGGAACAGTCTGCTTGGTTGTATGAGTTGAAGAATGAAAGTTGCACCACTTTGCAACTTTACACTGCTTGCATTCGACAACTTTTCCCTCAATTGAAAACTCATCACCACGAGAAAATGCCTCTGAAGTAGAAAAAACCGAGAGAGGTTATTATATATGGTCCCAACATGATCCCATAGCTTTAGACAAAGATTCTATAAGCATCACGATTTCTGATAAATATCCCTTCAAAGATTGTTGTCTTTTAGCACTTTGGACTATTAAGGGAAATCACCAATCCAATGTAGCTCAGAGTGATTCAACGTATTTGGGTACAAAAGAGGACCATCCCTAGCATAAAAGTACCTATTTGAATGTGTTGGAACAGTGCGTTTGGTCGTATAAGTTGGAGAATGAAAGTTGGACCACTTTGCAACTTTACACTACTTGCATCTGACAACTTTTCTCTCAACTAAAAACTCATCACCTCGAGATAGAAAAATCTGAGAGAGGTTATTGTAGATGGTCCCAAAATGATCCCATAATCTTAGATGGAGAGTTTGTAAGAATCAAATTTTTAGAGAAATAGCCCTTCAAAGATTGTTGTCTTTTAGTAATTTGGACTCTTAAGGGAAATCGTTGGTCCAATGTAGCTCAGAGTGATTCGGCATATTTGGGTGTAAAAGAGGACCGTCCCTAGCGTAAATGTACCCATCTAGATGTGTTGGAATAGTTTGTTTGGTCATACAAGTTGGAGAATGAAAGTTGCACCACTTTGCAACTTTACACTACTTGCATCTGACAAATTTTCCCTCAACTGAAAACTCATCAACACGGAAAAACACCTCTGAGATAGAAAAATCCGAGAGAGGTTATTGTAAATGGTCCCAAAATGATCCCATAGCTTCAGACATAGAGTCTGTAAGCATCACAATTTTAGATAAATAGCCCTTTAAATATTGTTGTCTTTTAGCACTTCAAACTCTTAAGGGAAATTGTCAATCCAATGTAGCTCAGAGTGATTCGACATATTTGGGTGCAAAAGAGGACCATCCCTAGCATAAAGGTACCCATCCAAATGTGTTGGAATAGTTTGTTTGTTCGTACGATTTGGAGAATGAAATTTGGACCATTTTGCAACTTTACACTGCTTGCATCTAGCAACTTTTCCCTCAACTGAAAACTCATCACCACAGGAAAATGCCTCCAAGATAGCAAAAAATGAGAGAGGTTATTATAAATGGTCTCAAAATGATCCCATATCCTCAAATGCAGAGTCTGTAAGCATCACAATTTTTTAGTAATAGTTCGTCAAAGATTTTTTCCCTTCTACACTTTGGACTCTTAAGGTATTTCACCGATTGAACGTAGCTCAAATTACTTTGGCATGTTTGGGTGCAAAAGGGAACCATACCTAACCTAAGTGTACCCATCCAAACATGATGGAACAGTCGGTTTGGTCATACGAGTTGTAGAACAAGATTTATTTATGTCCTTATAAGTAGTTTTCAACCTCCAACCAAACTCCAACACTGATTTTCATGCAAAAAAAAAAGCCATGAGACCATAGCTTGTTGCGAAAAATCAATAAATTTTTAGAAATCAACATTGCTTTTATATTGGAATTCACAAAATTGCCTTCAACATCCTATTTTCTAACCTTGAAGAGATTTATATACATTTTTTGAATTAAAATAGACTCCCCAACATCTACAAGCACCTTTTTAACTACCAAGACCCTTCATTTTTCTTAAAAATTGTTAAAATTGATAACTTTTTGTTAATAATGCACTTTTATGCAACTTTGCTTTCCAAGAAACCTATGACTAGTAAAACTAGTCAAACACCTTTATTTCAACCCTACCACAACTTCTAGACTCATATCTTGCACTTTCCTTTACAATTTTAATAATTTGCCTTCAAAAGACTACATGGCAATTTTGACAATTTTGAAGCAAGAATGCAGTTTTGGCATATTGGACCCCTAGACTCAAATTTTCAACTTAATACACCTTAAATGGTCTTGGTTGACATTATTTAGCATAAATAGATCACACCTAACCTCTTAACCTATCAACCTTCAAATGTGTAATCTTGCAAATAGTAGATTAGGTGGGAAACTAGAGAGGAAGAGTTGATGGTGAGTGGCCTAGTGAAGGATAGAGAAGAAGAGTTTGAGGAATATGGTGTTAGGATAGGGGATTGTCCTTGGTTGTCATATTTTGTTGTGTGGAAGATGTATGCTACTATGGGGATTGTTCTAACCATAAAGAACCTAAGAAAGATTGTGAAGAGAAGAGTTGAAGGGCAAAGATACATGTGTAGTTGGCAAAAGCTTATGGAAGAGCATGAAATAGAGATACTAATGTATGGATGTTTAGATTTGTGTATTGAATTTTTGTGTGCAGGTGTCAAATCTTGGGAAACGCCATTTTCAAGTGTCAATGAAGACGAATAGCATAAAGAAGATCCATTTGAGAAGGATCAAGCATGGCAAGACCAAGACAATGCAAAGCATGAAGGGTACAAAATCCATCAAATGAAGATTTCCATGCAATTGACTTACAGCAGGTTTGAAGGGATTGTGAAGAAGATAGGAGAAGACCTATGGAGTGATTTATGGGGCATAAATCATTTGTACTCGGGGAGTATGGTGTAGGAGCACCTAAAACATGTAAGATTTCATGAATTTACAAAGCCATTCCTCCTTCTGTATAGGTTGTACCTTAGAGGAATGGGCATGAATTAGATAGGGTTAGGTGTAGGAACAATTTTTTAGGGGTGATAAAGGGATTAGAGTGGTCTGAGAATGATGGCCTGTTAAGAAACACAAATTTTTGTGCCTTTTAAGTAAGGCTAGAGAGTGAGTTTTTGAGAAGTTGAATGAAAATAGGTTGGAACTTGTTGGAAACTATTGGAATAAGTGTATTTAATGGTGTTTAAGAGGTATTGGTGATTAAGAGTAACCCGAGAAGATTAAAAGTGTGAAACCCTAGTTGGAAGGGGCAAAAACAAGGGAAAATTGGTGATTTTACAAAGAAAGTGTAAGCCAAATTATGGGGCAGCATAATACAATGATGTTTTAAGTTTAAGAAAAAAAAATAAAGAGGGAATGAAGTGGTTTTAGGATTGAGTGAGGTCAGAGCATACAAGTTACAATAAGCCCTACCAACAAGCTAGTGAATTGTTTCATAAAAATATTTGGTAGACATGTATGAAAACTGTGGTAGCATAGACAAGGCAGTGGACTATTTGAAAAAAAGCCTCAAAGAAATGTGGTCTCATAGAATTCCATGACAAGAAAATGCAATTGACGGCTGCTCCTAGTTATTAGTTATGCAATCTGAAGTAATTGCACAACTGCTTAGGTTGACTTTGTAAAAACTATATTGTAATTGAATTTTTTTCATCTATCAACATCTAGTTGTTAGTTATGCAATGTGAAGTAATGCTTTGATTTTGAAAGATGTGCAATGCAATGTAATCAACGATATAAATATAAAATACATAATATAACCATTCTTTTTTATGCTATTGTATATTGATATTTAACCATTGCTCAAAATAAAATTTTCAAAGAGTTTAATCATGCACATGAGGAAAAAATTAAATTTTGATTATCAACTTCAATATATCAAATTATCCAATAATCAAGTGTATTTCCATATACAAAAATGGCATCGACACCAAATCAAATAAATTTTTACAAAATGTGGCATATGCCATCTCAATATCTATTCAAAATTTACATGCCAAAATATCTATCTCATCTTAAACTATTGGTGGATCATAAAAATGGAGCCTCTTTGAAGAACTCATATGCTTTGAAGGTAGCTGCACAAGAAAAATTCAAACCACAATTGAGATTAGTTATACTATATAATTTAAAATCAAATAATTAACATCAAAATCAATATACATTGAATTTTAATTGAACTCTAAAATTGAAATCTTGATTACCTGAAATATACGTCCCTTCAAAGGGTCAGTCCTAGAATATACCAAACCAAATTTTGAAATGCCAATCTATATATATGTGAACAAAAACATAAAATTGATCCAAGTTAGCATACAATTATTGGTAATAGGAACATATTTACCAAACACAAAATAAAATAAACACATACCTCTTTAGGTTGATCTTTTTCATTATCTCCTTGAGGTGTTTCAACACCTACTCCTTGAGGTGTTCCAATACCTAATTGTGACACTTGTCAACAATGATGTATAGCTCATAATTGCTTGTACATAAAAATGACAAGTACATATGAAACTACCAATCTATGTCGATGTATGTATAATCAATATAAGATCTTAAAAATCTTAATTCAATCCAATTTGAGTTCAATTACCTTCCCCTTATCTAACTTTGTGCCTCCATAGTCTGGACAAGGCTGCATCTCACTCGCACTAGGAATTTCCTACAAGAGGAAAATAAGATAAACATATAAGTTATTGTATAATTTCATTAATGACCATTCAAATGATAAGCAAGTATATAATAAAAAAATGTAAAAGTGAGTGCAAAAATATATAATGTGTGCATGTCAAGGCCAAATGAAATGGCCCTAAGGGTGCTATCAGTCACCTATGTGAGATCCTCCTCAGGAATCAACTATTAAATAGACCATGTAAATAAATATTAGTACTTGATACTATCTCTCATTAATATTCATTTAAAAAAAATGCAAGTTATGAATTTATAACTTAAATCTTACATGTGTCACTATTCCAATGTCCCTCTCTCTAGCAGGAGAGGACTCTGTAGGGTGCGCTCCACTCCCCTGCATCTGATCTATAATGTCCACATCATGGAGGTCATAATCAAAAGTGTCCAAGGGATGCTCAACAGGCTGTACAAGAGGACCTAAGTATATCTGGTGGCACATAGTGCAAGTATGTGGCACACAAATATGTGGACCTGAGGAGGATGATGCAGCAACGCTCAAGCCCTTGCCAACATCACTAGAATGTGGTTGAGCTACTGTAGAAGCATGTGAAACCAAATGACCACTCAAAGAGTGAATAGATTGAATAGTCTATATGGCTGCATCCTGGATAATATTTGGATGATATACTGGAGGTGATGGAGGACGGGGAGGAGGGGAAACATATGGGGTATGAGACTACTCTAACTACCCCTGGTCTATCCTGGGGCATACCTCCACTGACACCCTAGAAGGGTTTAATGCCAAAGTAATTGAAATGATTCCCTAACACAAACTCATCATATAATTTTTTAATAAAGTAAAATGGTATATCTGAATTTTTGTTCGGTGGTTTATCAAAAACCATACACCAATGATCCCAAAATTTATCTACAATGTCCCTATTCATGCACCATTTTATAGAAGGTTTTGGTTTATTAACATTCACTAGCAAATCGATGTGGGGGTTAACAAATAAAGAGGCTATTTGGGCTTTGGTTATTTGGAGATCTTTCACATCATCGTAAGATAATCCACATGCATAATATTCCCTCATGTCTTCTCGCCACAAATGAAAGGCATTATGTTGGGTGGAGAGGGTTTCAATATTTTTAATTATTTCCTTCAATGTGTTTGTCATCTCAGATAATGGAGGGATTATCTTATAAACTTCACAAATGCCCCTCAATTGCTCCAATTTTTCATGAATTAAGTCTTCAATTGGTGGTTGTGGAGGTGGTGGAGCGTTTGGCATTTGTGCATTTTCATTCTCAACCATAATACCTAATTAAAGTTAAAAACTAATTAATCTAATTGAAATTACACAATATAAATGAAATTATTGTAAAAAAACCCTAGTTTTTAATAAAAATCTCAAAAAAACCCTACTTTTTCACAAAAATCCATAACAAACTCTAGTTTTTGATAAAAATACATCAACAAAACTAGTTTTTAATCAAAATCCATTTAAAAACATCAATTTTTAATAAAAATTCATTGTAAACTCTAGTTTTTAATAAAAATCAATAAAAACCCCTAATTTTGAAAAAAAATCATAAAAACTACTTAAAATTATAAAAATCTAATTGAAAAATTGATTAAAACATTAAAAAACTAAAAAATTACCTTTCCAATTAGATATTTGATGAAAACGGATATCTGATTTCAAGTTCTCCCTATGCGCCTGAGTTCAAAATGTCTAAAATGACTTTAAAAGGTCGTTGCTTTTTTATTTATATATGCAATCGGATATCCAATTTGTAAAATTTAGGTTTGAGTATTGCTTTGGAGCAATGTATTGACACCCAAGCCTAAAAAAAGTCAACTCAAGATTTCCGCATTTTTGAGTTGATGCAAAACGTAATTTTTTTCCCATTGCCACTTTTTGGCCCACCATGATCCTGCACATACCCCTCACTACTAACTTTGAGAGGTCACATGGATCCAAATTAGGAGAGTACATTAAAGAAGGGGAAAAAAGAAAATAATGGGTCAAATTACACCTTTTGTATTGGATCTAGAATGTGCTTGTAATCAAATTGTAGACATCCTTAAAAAATGATTAATGTTGACTAGAATCAGGGAAAACATGATGATTTAGAGTAAGAGTACCATGGGAGAGGTGTTAGTTTGGGATACATATGTTACCACTTGTGTAAGCTAATGGGTCCACTTTTAATGGAAGTGTCAAGCTTAAAAAAATTACAGATAAAGCACATAAGTTGAAATGTATTGCTCTCATTAATCAAACCAAAAGAAAACCAAAGAAAATAAATCTATTAAAAACTAATATTCACTCTAATTGATTGATATTTCTTGCTCCTTATTTTACCTTTCTACCGATTTTCCCTATAGGCCACTTTAAGTTCAAAATCTTGATTTAGAGTGCTTTCTATCCCTTTCTAGTATTCTACATGGCCCAAGATTGGATTGTTCTTTTAGAATGTCCTTTATTCCTCAATTTTATCTAATTCCATATATACTTATCTTTTCCCTCACTCTCAAAATTCCAAACTAAATAATGACCATTTTCTTGAATGTGATACCCATCCTAAAGGGTCACAACCATCTCTCTTGTCAGAAGATGAAAGGTCGAGGTATTTGTATCCGCTCACTCAATAAGTTTCATCAACATATAATTATGGTATCTCATGGTGGTCATGGTATAGATCCAAAGTAAATCAGCATCTCTAAAGTTCCTCTGCTCAACTACTGAAAGTAAAGTGGTGTAGTCACACAAAAGTTTATATACGAAACCCCTTGGGTTCTCTCACATGTGTGGCAATAATTGTCAATCAACAACATATTATTTCATCACTTCATTCATTAATGATAGATCAATTCAAAGTAATAATTATAGGTTCTAAGACAATGTACCAAGACAGGGGCACCATAGTTGGACTAGGGTGCCCATTAAGGTCTAGGGTACCTTTGTTTGATAGGGCCACCCTTATGGGTCTAGGGAACCAAAGTTGAACAAGGGTGCCCCATTATCAACAAAATTATTAAAAAATATAAATTGAGCTCCTAATTATGTGGAAAGAAAAACACAACTTAGCTCATATATCGACACCCCTCATGGGATGCAGTCTCTTAGGGCCTCTAGCCTTAGTGTATAATAGGTCATCGTTGTGGAATTTTTGCTCCCAGGGATGCTTGGTCTAGCTCAAGCTGCTCTCAAAACTTAAAAAGTTAAAATGAATAGTAAAAAGGTGAAAAGTTACTACTTATAGTAAAAATTGGCAATATAACATTCATATCATTTTTTAAGCATATGCTCCTCAAATCCTTAATATTTCCTAGTTAAATCAAAAGTATATTAAAAACAATATATTCTTAGCAAACAACATCATTTCCTAATTTTAACAATTAAAGATTCCTTATAAGATACTTTGTATACATAAAACTCTTTGTTTGGTAGGTTTCATCTATTTTCTTCCACAAACTATCTATGACGATTTCCTTAGAAACATTGAGGAAAATCAAAACAAAGAGACAAATTTATGTTTCCTTATTCTTCTTTATCTAGTTTCTTCTAGTCTAACACACCGCCATGCTTCTCTTTATCTATCATAGCTCTCCTTTGATCTCTTTCATCAAAGGGATCTTTAGTTTCTAGCTTTCATAATTTGTAGTTAGATCCATTATAATTATCAATCTTTGAATAGGATGTGATTTTCACAATCTTAATTACACATGGATCAATAAAACCATGAAATCAAAATGCACTTGTTACAGCCCAAAAAATCCTACAACACTACAATAAAGACATCTGACTCTCTAATCAAATAATATTTCTAATATCAAATGTTAAAAAAGGTAAATAATGCAACAAAAGCATTAACCAAATAGTGTTGAGATCTAATTAATGTACATGTTATTAATGTAAACATCCAAATTTGATCACTTCCATATGATCAAAATTGTCTACTCTATTAATCTATTTCATTAATAGTGATTAAATAATTTATTTAACCATTATTTCATTTTCTGCCTAAGGTTCCTAAAATATTTAATTAAATACTTTACCTTATCCCTTTTCTTCTCTAAATTAAATAAATATGACAAATTATTTAATTTAGTCTTTTAACCCATTTGGATTAAAATCAATTTTTAATTCCCCTTTTTCTATCTCCTTGTCACATCCTCCATAACCCTCTTTTAATCCAGATTAAATTAATTAATCTGTGATTAGGATGTGCATCACTTAATCTAGATTAAGTGTCACATCCTCCATAATCTCCCACTTGCCTATAATCTCTCATTAATTATCCTAATCATGTGTTTGCACAACCTTAATCAGAATCATTAGCCACATTTAGCTTACCTTTTCTGGTCAACCTTCCCACTTACCATTTCTAGCCTAGACTCTCTTTCCCATGTGAATTTTTAATTCACATTTATTTTCCCAAGGCTCCTCTCTTCCCCATGTGAATTTTTAATTCACTTTTGTCTTTCCAAGGTCTTCCCCATCCCCATGCAAGGTTCTAGAAGGCTTGACTTGTCACTTTACATGTGCCAAGGAATTCTAGAACCTTGGACTTGTCACATCCCCCACATGTGACAAATCTTCAACTTTTTGGAGACCTTTTACCTAATAAACTCTTCAATGAATGTAAATTTAATTTACATTTATTTCTCCAACCACTTCCCCTTTTTCCATGGAGATTTTTGAGGAATTCTAAAATTTTTCAAATGTCTCTTTCATCCTAATTTGGGGACAAGAAGTTCCTTTTTGAGGAAATCTTCTCATACCCCAAGGTACCTCAAAGGTATTTGTCCTTCATCCACCTCATGTACTTCTCTTCCACCTCATTTACACATCATTCCACCCTAAGACATCTCACATTCTACATGTTAAGATGTGAGGGCTTTTGAGTCCTCAACTCACCATAGCCCTTCATCTTGATCTTGTTGGATCAATCTCAACCATTGAATTCTCTTATAAATACCCCCTCATTTCTCTCATTTTAAGGATCAAGTCTTTTGCTACAAAAATCTTACCAAATTGTCATTTGCAGCATTCAGAATAATTCATAGTATTTCTCATCAATCCATTTTGCATCTTACATCCACTTCACTCCATTGCCATCCAAGGAGCACACAAGACATCCAAAAATCAAGGGCCAACCAAAAAAGAAGCAGCATGAAGGTATAAAAATCAACAATCAATTTGTTTATCTTGCTTTCATGTTATCTATTTCTTAGGCTAATCATTAAGGTGCCCTTTTCTTATGTTAGTTCTTCTTATTGCATTACTCATTATTTGTTTAGCATCTCACACTAGGACTTGAAATTTTTAGAGGATCACATTTGTGGCATGCCTGGTGGGACCCACAAAAGGGTCTCTTTCTTTCACGTTTGTTGTTGTTTGACTTGTTTGTAGGTTCAGGTCGCAGAGGGGCGGATTTTCCCTCCCGGGCACTGCAGAAAGGTGGATACACCTTCACGATCCGACGTTTCTGACAATTTTTTACTACAGAAGTGTGGATACGCCCTCACAATCTGATGTTTCTGATAATTTTTAATGCAGAAGTGCGGATACGCCCTCACAATCTGACGTTTTTGATAATTTTTACTGCAGAAGTGCGGATACGCCCTCACAATCTGACGTTTCTGATAGTTTTTACTGCAGAAGTGCAGATACGCCCTCACAATCTGACATTTGCTAACTGTTTTTCTGTAGAAGTGCGGATATGCCTCCGCATTCTAACTTTTTCATTTGCTAACTGTTTTATGCAGAGGGGCGGATTCGCCCACCCAGTTCAGTATTTTCCACTACAGAGGGGTGGATTTTCCCTAAACAACACATTCGAGAAGGTAAAAAAGTTGCATTTTAGCTTCGTTTTTGTCTCTTTCTTTTGTTGTTTTGTGCTCTAATCCTCTAACCCTATTTGTTGGTGGATGAAGTCAAATTTCTTGCTGATATCTTGAGCATTTTGGCTAAAAATCACAAAAGGAAAAAGATAAAACAACTAACAGTTGCTTGCAGGGCTTTTGTTTTATTCTGATTTTTGAAGTCTTTCCTTACTGTTTTATCTATTTACTTAGCATAAATAGGGGAAAGTAATATTTTCTCCTTGCTGTGTCTATTTTATTTGTGTTACCCTAAGGGGGCATTAGTTTGTTTTCACCTTCCCCCTTTGCACTTTGTGCAGATCTGAAGGGGGTAGTTGGAGACGATTAGTGTCTTCTTCTTAGTGGGACCTGCTTGGGGATTTCATCACCCCAAGGGATGATCCCAACCACACGTACTGGTGAGGTATACAAAGTGGGGAGAGCCAAAGTTGTACCCCAATCCAGTTGTGTCATAATTGGCGGAACATCGAAGCTAGGGTGATACCTAGATAGACGTGAAGAGTTGGTCTGAGCCTTTCAGTATCTCGCTGGGGCTCCCAGCTCATGCTTCTAATAGACTGGTGTTCAAGATTGTGCCTCACGTACCGAGCGTATATCGAGGACTCCCTAGAAACCTTGTTCATCCTAGAGTAAGACCTTGTTGGCCATACCCCTTAATACTAATCATAAGATTGTGCTTGTTCAAAGTGTCTTTCTGTGAAAAACTAGTAAATTTTGATAAGTCAAACCTTCATTGAGTCATTCCAAGTCCTTTCCATAATCTCATCATCCAAACCAAGTCACTATTTTCTTGTAGAGGGGTGAATTCGCCCCCCTGTTTCAACATTTCTCACTGCAGAAGTGCGGATACACCCCCCTATTTCAACATTTCTCACTGTAGAAGTGCGGATACATCCCCCTGTTTTAGCATTTCTCACTATAGAAATGTGGATTTTCCCCCTTGTTTCAGCATTTCTCACTGCAGAAGTGCGGATACGCCCCCCTTTTCCAACGTTTCTACCAGTCTTTTTACTATAGAAGTGCGGATATGCCCCCCTGTTTCGACTTTTCTGACAGTTTACTGTAGAAGCACGGATACGCCCTCCTAAACAGACAGTTTCATCCATTTGACCCTTCTAAACCTCCGTTTGAACCCCCAAAGTCTCCATTTGACCATTTGATCATCCTAAACACTCATCTAACCAATCCAAACATCCATTTGACCATTCCAAACCTCTATTTAACCTTTCTAAAACATCTGTTTACCACATTCACGTTGATCATTTCACCATTTGAGATACCCATCTTACCAACAACACATCTTCCATTTGCATTCATCATCATCTCTCAACACAAAATCCTTTAAACCTTGTTTTAGGAGTTATCTCCCGAATTGACCAAGGCGTTAAGTTGATCATTATCCTACATAATCAATCCTTTTCTTCAACCTAATCAATCCACTTCTATCTTGAGGCGGATTTGTGTTGTAAGTCAACATCATTGGCCCAAATCAATCCCCTTCCATCTCAAGGCAGATTCGATATCGTGATCATTGACCTAATTCGATCAACCAACGTTATAAGTCACTTAGGGTGATTTCCAAATCAGGTTTAAGGATCCCCTCCATCAACCAATCCTTATCCAAATCATCAAATTGATACATCATCATTTGATCCAATCAAATCCAATCATCCAATTGATACATCATCAATTGATCCAAACAATCCAATCATCAAATTGATACATCATCATTTGATCCAAACAATTCAATCCCAATCCAAAATCATCAAATTGATACATCATCAATTGATCAAACCAATCCTCATCCAAATCATCAAATTGATACATCATTAATTGATCCATCAAATCCAATCTTAACCAATTGATCCAATTAAATCCAAATCCCAATCCAAATAATCCAATTGATACATAATCAATTGATCCATCATTCAATCTAAATTAGTCAATCCAAATCATCACTTAGATCATCCTTTAGAGATTACATCTTGAAATCACCTAGTTGTTTTGCACGTTCATGCCCATTCAAACCCGTTCACAAATAAAAAATCAAATGGCAGATCAACAAACTCAAGGTTCCCAACCGAATGTCCCTCAAGATCCTAATAGAATTCCACACGATCCCCATAATGGAGTCTCATCTCAATCAAATACCGACATCTTGAATATCACACCGCCTAGTGACGAAAACATGGTCAATCAACCCGAAGTCACCATTGATGAATATCTCAGTAATCCTGCCAATGTCCAAATGATCGATCGTCTCCTAAACGAATGTGGGGATAAGATCCTTGCCACCTTACTCATGAAGGAAGTCAAACCACCATCTAGTTTCAATACATCACAATATGCCCTTCCCCCATTTGTTGACCCACAAACCTCACAAAATGTTCCAAAAAATTCCTACGTTCCTGAAGGTGCACCCACTAAAAATTGGTACCACCGTGAACTTAAAAATGTCGTCATCCATCAAGTCCAAGAATATCCTCATCTTCCAACCACAACATCTACTATTCCACCACCCAATCCTAATGATCCCCATACCTATGGCATGCCACCATACATCCCATTTGCTCCACTTCTTCCTCCCCCATATTCTAATATTGGGGGCACACCTACACTTACCGATGTGCTACCTCCTGCATTTCAACAACCTCCAAATAGTCCACACCAATCCACCACACTACTAGCACCGCCACAACATGTTGCTACTATTATAGCTTCATCTCAACACTTGCATCCACAACATCCGCAACACACTACCATTCTCACACAACCATGACATCAAGTAGTACAACCCACCTCACAACAACAACAACACATGTCACCTCACCCATCTCATCAATAACAACATATCTTATCTCACCCACCTCATCAAAAACAACAATGACCTCCACAACAACATGTGCATATCCCTACACAAACACACCATAACCCGCTTACTAAGTACCTTTATCACCCCTCTAGCACATACACTATTCCATCCCATATGAATCCTCATCAGAATGCGCAAAACCAAACACATACCCAAACGCCACCTTACACCAATCTTTCACAACCTCAACAACATCCCCACCAACAAACATCGAATCCATACCCATATGCCACACAACAACCCACCATTGCACAACAATACCAATCTTATCCACCCTACTTTCAACAACAACAAAATCACCAATAGGGGGTACCTTACACTTCCTATTACCAACAACCATCATCACATCAAAAAAGAGGCCCCATCTCTACGCATTACCAAAATGCTATGCAGCAACAAGACCCCTCTCTTGTTTCCTACTATCAACAACAAGTGGCTCCCACTCAACACAATCAATCATCCAACTATCAATCCACTTACAATCAGCCAACGTATTCATATCCGACTCAACCCGTTTATGATCCAACAATGGTAGGGCCATCCTCATCATATCCACAATATTATCCATACAATCAATCCACTTTGACTCCCATGACTCCCGTCAATAGGGACTTGGAAGAAGTTAAAGCAACATTAAAGGACCTACAAGCTGGAGTGGGTAAACAATCATTCAAGTTTGAGGACATATGTTCATATCCTTTTGATCCCTCCATCTCCTTGATTCCTTTTCCCAAACATTTTGAGATACCAAAATTCAATAAATACAAGGGAACAAAAGATCCTAGAGCTCACCTTCAAGAATTTTATGCCCATTGCCAAGAGGTCATGCATAATGACAATTATCTTATCTGACTTTTCCCAAAGAGTTTACAAGGGGTTGCCCTTAACTGGTTTATGGGTCTTGAAAAGGGATCTATCAAAACCTTTGCACAATTATCCAAATAGTTTTTCTCCAAATTCTCTTTTAATCTAGAGAAGGATATTAACACACTTGATCTCCTCAAAGAAAAACAATGTGATGGAGAGACCTTTGCAAGCTACTTGCAAAGATGGTGTGCCTTGGCTATTAGGATGAAATCCCCACCAATAGAAAAAGACATGGTCACGCTATTTATAAAAAATTCCCACCCAAATATGGCTCATAATTTCCAACTCCATTGCATCACCACCTTTGCGGGACTTGTGGAGAAAGGCCCCATCTTAGAATGAGCCCTTGTTGCAAAAGGGCAAGTCAAACATTTCAATTTTGATAGAGAGAAATCCTTTGGGGATAAACCTTGTTATTGGAATAGAAATAAATTTTCTGTCAATGACGGTGTCACTGACACCAAACATGTTCAAGTGGCCACCACCACGCAAAGATACCCTCCTCAACAACAACCATCAATCCAGAATGCCATATCTGTCCCTTAAGGGGCACCACAACAACAATCCAACCAAACTAACCAAGGGGGAAACAAATGATAGTTCACTCAGTTGGGCGAACTCCTTAGTGTGGTGTTTAACAAGCTTCTTCAAACTAATTATCCCATCACATATCTTGTCACCAAACCTCTTGATACATCTAAACCTAAGCCTGATTGGTTTAAAGATAATAAATATTGTGAATTTCACAAGATTAAGGGACATACCTTAGATAAATGTCAAGGCCTAAAAACCTACATTCAAGGCCTCATTGATCGAGGTGAAATCCATGTAGATGCTAACACAACATCTTCGTCCAATGCTCAACTGCAAATATATCAAAATTCTTTTCCCAACCATAATCAAGGTCCTAGTACGTCCAACTCTAATCCTGGACCTAGCAACGTAACAACACCAATAACATCAGCTATAAAAATGTGCCATACAATTATCAAGGTGTGGTTTGATATGTAGACCAAGTGGAGCCATGGGTATCCATGATACATGTCAAAGGAAAGGATCCACAATGTGCTATTACCACTTGGCGAACTCGCATCACAGTCGCCGTAGCTCCTCCATCTACCCAATGGTCATCCGTCCATTCAAAATATAACATCCTAAACCATCTAGGCAAGACTGCAACCCAAATATCCATCTTGGATCTACTTAAGTCATCTCCCGTGCATCAAGATATCTTGACTAAGGCTTTGCAAAGCACACAAGTGCCTGCTAATATTGACCCTACCCAATTTCAAGCATTGGTAGGCAATCTCTCATCAACCTATTAGTTAGCCTTTAGCCAAAAAAGACATGCCGCATCTTGATTCAAGCTAGAACTGCCCCTTCCATCTCGAGGTTGGCGTAAATTGTCAAAAAGTAAAAAGGGTATTGGTAGATAATGGTTTAGCCATAAATTTTTGCACATTAAAATTCATACAACAGGTTGGATACACCCAGGCTGATCTAAGAAGTCAAGTCATCACCATCAAAGCATATGACAATGCAGAGCGAGATTCTGAAGGAATTATTTGCCTCCCTATTCAAGTGGGCCCTATTGTGCAGTACACTATGTGTCATGTTCTGGACCTTGAACTTCCATACAACATCCTTCTTGGCCATCCATGGATTCATTCTATGCAAGTTGTCCCATCCACCTATCACCAATGCTTAAAGTTCCCATTTCAAGGAATGGAAGTCACCATACAAGCTGACCCCCAACCTTTTGAATATTGTAATACCTTGGAAGCTTCCTTTCCACATTCACATTACTGTCCAGGAGTCAAAATGGGGGCTACCCCAACATCTGATCCTGACCCATCCACCAATACACTAAACACTTCATCTCCACCATCATCCACACCTGCTTCCACTGTCACCAAGGTCCAAATCATAGACAAGGGATGTGGCGAATACAAAATGCATACCACAGTCAATGTGGCAACCATGCCACCTTCGCCCTGCACATATGGACAACTAATTCTACCGCTACCAAAAATGGAAGAAAATACACTTACACTCACCTCCAAAAACATGGGTTCGACCACATTCAATGATTTGGGATCCCTTCAAGATCAAATGGAAGAAGACATCAGTCAATGGTTTTATCAAGAGGAACCTGAGCCACCATGTCCCCTTATAGAAAATTTCAAGAGGTTTATCCATGTGCATCCAAGTTTTTTGAAAAATGTCATTACCAAGGCAGAGGCCTTGGCGCAAAAGAACAAGGAAAACATCAGCCCATTGAAATAATTACCATCCGACCAATAAATTTGGGCTTGGGCTATGATACCAAATAGAAGGGTCCTACAACATCCTCTAGCACTTCTAACAATGTTAGTGTTGACGATGGTTCCCCCGAAGACATACCAGAGGAAGAGTCCATCATACACGTGTATGATGATTTGAATCACGTTGACCTACCTGCCATGTTCGAATGCTTATCTGTTTGCACCATAACCTTATCCCTCAAACATCCCGATCTTATAGATCATGATCTACAAGGTAGTGCACCTGTCAACACATTTCCCTTAGAGGATACCTACGTACATCTCATGGGATTGGGGGAAGATAAACACCCTAATCACAAAAGCAAAAAGAAACAAAAGAAAAATAGGTCATCAAGTGAAAACCTCACCGAGGCACTTTTTGACTTGGAAAAAGTAAAAATAAAGGATGTATCTGATAGTGAAAACCTTAATACGGCACTGGAAGATGGGGACGTTCATCTTCCCCTTGTAGGAGCACAACTATCTGAACAATCTTCGATTCTCATTGAAGAAACGCAAGAGGTAAATTTGGGGATAGAAGAAACTCCAAGGATCACCTATATAGAAAAATATTTATCAGAAGAAGAATATCTCACCATTGTCCAAATTCTTCAAGAAGGGGTTATCAATTTTGCATGGGCTTATTCTGACATGCCCGACCTGGATCCTAATCTTGTTGTACACCATTTGGATGTCCATTCAGACGCTAAACCTGTCAAGCAGAAGCATTGAAAGATGCACCCGCAAGTGGCACTATTAGTTAAGAAAGAATTGGAAAAATTACTGGATGCTGGTTTTATCAGACCCATCAATTATTTTGATTGGATTTCCAATATAGTACCGGTTGCTAAACCGAACGGAGACATCAAAATTTGCACAGATTTTTGGGATCTTAACAAAGCTTGTCCAAAAGATGACTTCCCCTTGCCTAACATCGACATGTTGGTCAACGTTACTGTAGGACACAAGATGTTATCCCTCATGGATGGCTTCTCTGGCTACAATCAAATCCGGATTGCCCCTGAAGATCAACACAAAACTGCTTTTACAACACCTTGGGGTACTTTTTGTTACAATGTCATGCCCTTTGGTCTCAAAAATGCGAGGGCGACCTATCAATGGGCAATGATGGTTATATTCCATGACCTCATCCACATCATCATGGAAGATTATGTTGATGACCTACTGGAAAAATCCAGAACCAGAGAAGAGCACCCTGCCATCCTGAAAAGGATCTTTGAGCGCTTAGAATAGTACAAGCTTTGGCTAAATCCAAAAAAGTGTGTGTTTGGTGTCACATCAAGGAAATTGTTGGGCTTCATAGTTTCCCAAAGAGGCATCGAGGTTGACCCGGCTAAGGTGAAAGCTATCATGGATATGCCTCCACCAAGAAACCTGAAACAATTAAGAAGCCTCCAAGGGAAGCTACAATCCATCCGCCGGTTTATAGCCCAGCTTGTGGATAAATGTCAGTCAGTCACCCACCTTCTCAAGAAAGACACCACCTTCAAGTGGAATCAATAGTGTCAGTTGGGTTTTGACATGATCAAGGGATACTTGGCCCACCAGCCGATCTTGATGCCACCTATCCCCAGAAAACCCCTCTTGTTGTACATATCTACCAGGTCATTTGCATTGGGGGCATTATTGGCACAACATGATGAATCCTTAAAGGAACGGGTGATCTATTACATTAGCTGAACACTGGTCGGTTATGAACTCAATTATGTGCCAATGGAAAAGGCATGTCTTGCTGTGGTCTTCAGCACACAAAAGCTACGCCACTATATGCTTAGTCATCCTATAAAATTGATAGCCAAAGTCGACCCCCTCAAGTACCTGTTGTCCAAGATAGCCCTAACAGGTCGAATGGCTAAATGGATCATGCTCCTCAATGAGTTTGATATAGAATATGTGGATAGAAAGGCCATTAAAGGACAAGTAATAGCGGATTAGTTGGCAGATGCCCCATTAGTGGATGCCTATCCCATAGAAACTGAATTTCTAGATGGAGTATTTGTTGTCTCAGAAGCCACCACTTGGATATTGTACTTTGATGGATCACACACTCATAATGGATCGGGGGCAGGAGTCTTGCTTATCACCCCCCAAGGCGATTACATACCGAAATCATTCAGATTGGCTTTTCCCCACACCAACAACATCTCTGAATATGAAGCCCTCCTCATAGGCCTTAGAATTGCAGTCCAATGGCACATCACTCATCTGCAAGTTTTTGGTGATTCCCAATTGGTCATAAAATAGGTCAATGACGAGTTTCTAACAAAAGATGAAAATTTGTTTCCATACAAATGAATGGTGGATGAATTCAAAAAATATTTCACCTCCATCCAATTTGAGCAGATCCCAAGACTCCAGAATAAGGCAACAAATGCTATGGCTACCATTGGTTCTCTTCTCGACATGCCAAAAGATTGCACAAATTGTCAGTTCCTAGTCGAGTAACTCCTAATCCCAGCGTATGATATCCTTGAGAGTGACATGGTGTGTGCTTCTATAGGTTTCGAATCCCCTTGGTACCACGAAATTTACATCTATATTCATGACAACACCGTCCCGCCTGATCTCACGAGAAACCAACGTAAATCATTTATCCAACGCACTGCTCGCTACACCATTAGCGGTGATACACTTTATCGACATGGATATGATGGAACTCTCCTCCATTGTTTAGATGAAATTGAAGCTCGTACGACATTAATAGAAGTGCATAGCAGTATTTGTGGGGCCCATTCTAATGGTATGGCCCTAGCCAAACAGATTCTCAGAGTAGGATATTACTGGCCTACAATGGAATAGGATATTTGTGAATATGTCAAAAAGTGTCTTCCGTGTCAACAACATGTAGATATGATTCATGCTCCAACACAAGAGCTACAACCTATCACAACACCTTGGCCATTTTCACAATGGGGTTTTGAGTTGATTGGCAAGATCTACCCTCCATCCTCTGATGGTCACACCTTTATCATCACAACCACTGAATACTTCACCAAGTGGATGGAAGCCATACCACTCACTCACATCACTGGTGTTTAGATCTCTAAGTTCATCCTCTACCATATCCTCTGCAGGTATGGTATCCCCTCCGTCATCATCACCGACAATGGAAAGCCATTCAAAAATTAGTGCATGAAGCTTCTTTATGACACATATCATACCCAACATCGTTGGTCCACTCCCTATTACCCCCAAGGTAATGGACAGGCAGAAGCAACAAACAAAACATTGATCAAAATCATTAAGAAGATGGTCAATAACACTGGCCGCGATTGGCAACTCCATATCCATCCCGCTCTTTGGGCCTACCATACATCCATCCACACCCCTACCTGCGCTACTCCATACTCTCTTGTCTATGGCGCTGAAGCCATCTTTCCAATTGAAGTTGAAATCCCTTCACTCTGCATCTCCCTCAAAAATCTCATCACTGACGAAGACACCCGAGTGGCATGCTTGGCACAATTAGAATTGCTTGATGAAAAATGGGTCAAGGCTTATAACCATCTACAAGCCTATCAACACCAACTCAAAAGGAACTAAAATAAAAAATTCTGTCTTCGCCAATTCAATGTTGGTGATTTGGTCCTCAAAGAGAATCAACAGAATCAGCAAGATCGAGAGAAAAAGGGTAAGTTTGAAGCAAACAGGTTGGGCCCTTATGTCATCACCATGAAGTATAGTTCTAGTGCCTACAAGCTCTCCACCCCTGAAGGTGAGCCCTTGGAGGAACCCATCAACATCATGCACATGAAGAAGTTCTACACTTAGGTCAGCTAGGGTATCCTTCCTGGTAAAAGTCAAAAATACAAAAAAAAAATAAATACAAAAAAAATCAAAAAATTGGAAAAATCAAAAATAGTAAAGAGAAATAATCTGTCCTATGGTGAAAACCACCCCTAGGTGGCACCTTGGATACATACGATTGGTGAAAACCTAGTAACAGGTGCCTCTTGTATAGGGCTTAATCATTATCTACCTTGCGTCTTGGTTACTTTATGACTTATCCGTTGATTCCTCCATCCCCCTATCCTCCCATCCGCTTGCATCACCTCGTCACTTGGTATATTCTGGTTGAGCATTGGATGACCATCATCTACTATCCAACACCTCGAGCTTGTTATCCTAATCTGAGCTTGTGTCATCTCATGATTGTCTCCTTCTAGGATCCCTCCTCGTGTCTATCCTCATCTAGGTCTCATCATGTCTCCTTTTGAACTAAACTGCCCCTGCGCTTGCACGTAGGCAAGGCTGATCATTTGATCCACCCCCGTGGCTTCTCTTTGTCTTCTTTTGTGGTTGGTCTATTTGATCATGGTCCTCCATCATCTATCGTCATCGCCCTCTTTCCGCTTTTATCATTGTCTCCTCGTGAACTATGATGCCTTTGCGCTTGCATGTAGGCAAGGCTAATCTTTGGATAGGCCTCGAGGAATTTTGTCCTTCATCATCTGTCCTCATGGTCCACTTTTCGATCTTGTCCATCCTTGGTCTTTTGTCCTATCTGAACTACGTTGCCCCTGTGCTTTCATGTAGGCAAGGTTGATCTTTTGATTTTCCCACGGGGCTTATGTTTGTCTTGGTCACCCATCGGTTCCCATCAGTCCACTTTCTGCTCTTTTACCATGGTCTTTTCTTGAACTGCGAGGGCTCTGCGCTTTCACGTAGGCAAGGCTTATCTTTGATCAACCCCCAAGCCCCTAGGTCTTTAGGTTGTGTCTCATCCTCTTGTTGTCTGGTTGTCAGGTATGTCCCTATCATCGTTGATTCTTCACAAACAAGATCTTCTCGTATCAAGAAATCTGCCCAATGGCAATTATCCTGCGTCATCTAGGTCACTTTAGCTTAGTATCCATCATCAGTCTTAACTGGATACATCCTTCCTAATAGACCACATCAACCCATCCATCCTTGGGATCTTATGGCAAAGGACGCTTGTAATTGATTACGATCTTTTGGTACTTTTGGATTTTGTTTATCATTTGAGCTCCCTATAATCACTAGTCAAGATCGCCATGATCCTTCATATTGTGGTTTGTTTTGCCTAGTTAACATAGGGACATCTCTTGACTATTGTTGCTATCTGCTGGGATGCTCCACATAGTACCCACCAGGATTCCTCTCGGATCCTACATTATGTGGGGGCATCCCTTTGTGCTTGTGGTTATTCCAATACCTAGCCCGACCTAAGTCATCGTGACTTTGGGGTATTGGGATAGCCTTCTTGTTTGTTGTGTTCGTTTTATGCATTAGACATTAATCTGTGTTGGCTTACATGCCCTAATGCCCGATGTCTCATGCTATAGAAAAAATCAGTGCTCTAAAGGATGGAAAATTGCATTCATACCGCATTTCATCTCATTGCATATTCCCCTCTTGCTCCTACATCTATGACTCCTGATTTTGGTTGTGCAAACTCTCATTCCCTCTTACTAACTTTTCTTCTCAGGATCCTTACGGTTCTTGATAGGTATTGGGCTCCATACACCCTACGCCTATCACCTACCCATTGATACCTATGTCTACATTTATTTAGGTTCATTTATCCATTTGCATTAATTCATTAAGTTCATTCACTTATCCATTTGCATCAATTTAGTAAGATCATTTATCCATTTACATTACATTCATTTATCCATATTGCATTAATTCATTTAGGTCCATTTATCCATTTACATCCATTCATTTATCCATTTTCATTAATTCATTAAGTCCATCCATTCATTTACATCCATTCATTTACATCCATTCATTCATCCATTTGCATTAATTCATTTAGGTCCATTTATCCATTTACATCCATTCATTTATCCATTTGCATTAATTCATTAAGATCATTTGCATCAATACATTAAGTCCATTTATCCATTCATTTATCCATTTACATCCATTCAGTTATCCATTTGGTGCAATTCATTAAGTTCATATCCACCTATGCATCATTGCATTACCATTCATAAATCATTAACATCATCCATAATCACATCATCCACACATGCATAAATAAATCATTAACATCATAACACAACATCCATATCAACGCGAAAACACCATATACATATGCATAAAAACATAAATATCTAATCATTTGCATAACATAAATCATCTGTCACAAAATGTGTGGCATAATATCAATGGGAACCATCACATATCATCATCAAAATAATACAATAACCATCCCATATCTAAAATACAATCATATCATAATCACATACATCCCATCCTCAAAATAAGGTGCATCATCTAAAAATATGTGCTACACCATGATCTGGTACCTATCCAAAGCACTTGTATCTTGTCACCTATCCTCTGCCTACCCTGAGCTGCCCACACCTGACATTTGAGGAGACTTAGGTACCGGTCCCCTGTGTTTCGGAGTCCCCTGAGACTCATGTCCTGGAGTCCCAAACTAAGAAGGAGTCGGCTAGAAATCACTGTACCCTTTGGTCTGTGTCCCTAATGACTGGGACGATATCAACATCTGCGGTACCTTCCTAACATATCGTGCTATCTGTTGCATCGAATCTGGCACTGCCTGCTCATAGGAACATCTCTAGTAACCTGCCTCCTG
Organism: Sequoiadendron giganteum; assembly: GCA_007115665.2. Taxonomy (NCBI): domain Eukaryota; kingdom Viridiplantae; phylum Streptophyta; class Pinopsida; order Cupressales; family Cupressaceae; genus Sequoiadendron; species Sequoiadendron giganteum. The sequence goes on from CM021102.1 coordinate 724,260,206, forward strand.
CATGTACTCATCCTGCTGCCTAGCCTGGAACCTGGCGACATTCCGCTCATATCTGTATCTATCCCGCTCTCTCATGATGGCTCGTTGCTCCTGCTCCCATGCCTCTTGTGCTGCTATCAGTAGTCGTATCTACTATGTGGCCCTCTCCTTCTCTACCTGCATAGTCTCTAGCTCTGTCCCATCACCCTGCCCTTGGCATGCCTGCCTCTATGCTATATCCCTCTTGGCATTATCTGCCCAACCCACTACTGCATCTCTTTGGAACTGCAAGATCTGGACCTGTCTCAGTACACTGTCCCTCTCCCCTTGTAGTGCTTGCATCTGTCCTTGTACACTGTCCCTCTTCCCTTTTAGTGCCTGCACCTGTCCCTGTGCACTCTCTCTCTCTCCCATTGCACTGTCTCTAATCCGACCTCTGCGGCCTCGGCCCTCGCCCTCATCTCCTCTAAAGATGCCTCTGCCATGGATACCCTCTCCTACAATGTTGTCCTCTCCTCTAGAAGACCTATCACTTGAACTCTCAGTGCCTCCATCTCCCTCTTGGCCTACTGAGAACACTCCATCAAGACATGATCTCCTCCCCCTACTAGCTCTAGTTGATCTCACATCCGAGCAACTGTCATCACTGCCTCTAGCCTATCTCAGTCCCATGTCACCCGAGCCAACTCCCCCCGTACTCTCTCCATCTCTACTCGCATCTCATCCCTCTCTCTCTCAACCACATGTATATCTGTCATCAGCTAGCCCACAACATGATCAAACACTATCATCTCTATCTCCTTCACCCTCTACACCTCTAACTTTGCCCTCCTCAACTCCTCCTCTAACACCCATACCCTCGCCTGTGCCCCTCTAAGTAACACCATTAGATCGTCAACTGTAGCTGCTAGTACTATTACTAGAGGCTCCACCACCTACACATCTAGGTCCATAGCCTCCCCCTCCATCTCCTCCTGCACCTGCTCAACCCTCCTCGTCAACTGAATCCTCCTCAGCTGTCCCCTCCTCCCCACCCTCATCAGTCTCATAAGTTGCCCTCCAGATCGCCTCTCCCCCTCTGGCTCCTGCTCTGCCTGGATCTCTGGCTGGACCCTCATTTGATGACTGCTCTTGATCATCCCTATGGGATGTCCTCTGACATCTACCACACCCTCTGCTCCATCCTACGGATCTATAGCCCTTGCCTCATCCTGCTCTTGCTCAGCTCTCACCTACACTCGTCTCTGGCGTACTCTACCACCAATCCCTATCTGAGTATCCCTCCCCTCCCTCACCCCGAGCATCTCCACCTTTGGCTCACTCTCTAGTCTCACCACCTCTATCTCTAGCCCCCCCATCACCTTGTCCGCCTACCTCCATCTCCTCTCTCACATCTCTCCTCGCCCTCCTCCTGACCCTCCTCCTCTCCGGCTGATCTCCAATGCCACCCTCATTCGACCCGCCACTCTGATGACTGAAATCCTCTTCTTCCCCCTCCTTCTATCCCCCCTACTCCTCTCCCACCTCCTCCTACCCCCTACTCCTACTCATCCTCTGGCCCCCACTCCACGACTCCCACAGTAGGCACCTCTGGTGTAATCCTCTCCCATCGATGGTTGCGAAACCATCGACCATACCGATCTAGCACTCCGGCATCCTTTGGTGCCACCCCCTCCCTGGATAGGGCACCCCACTTGCCATCACCCACACCTCCCTCACTCCTCTCGCTGACATCCTCGCTCCCCATAGTACCTCTGGTAAGCCGACAAAACATAGTCGGCACCCCTGGAATATCCTACATGAGTCCAAACTGCCACATCACTCTGTTTGGCCGATGCATCTCCACTATGTGTCCTGAACTCCCAATCAAGAAACATCTACATCTAAAGAATCCTCAATGACTCTCCTCCTCAGTCCTCCATCCTCTAAATAATCGATACATGTATGGCCGCCATACGATATGCTCCTCTCGTAGCCCATCAAATGCTCTCCTCCACTGATCCATCTCTCCCTGCATCTCATAGTGTAAGACACAGAGCCTCGCTGCCCTGAACTCCAAAGCCACCGACTCTCTATCATCTAGCTCTCCTCTCCTGACCACTATAGGTCTCGTCACCGCAATATACTCCCACCCCCACACCTGTAGTAGCGTCCTGTGCGTCAAGCTCCACACCCCCCGATAACAAATCACGTGTATATCTCGGTATAACTAGGCCAACACACATGACCCCCAGGAAAACTATCCCTCCTACTACTCAACAATATGTCGAATCACCTCCATATACCACAAGCTATAGAATTGCCTGCTCTGATCCGGGAATAGTATCCCACTGATCAAACAACACAAAAATAGTGGTAATACTGGCACCCCGAAGGCTAGGCATTTGTCTACGTCTAACATCCCCCTCTATATCGGCAAGTCATCTTGCTCGAATAGCACCAGAATAGTCTCATCTAACTGTGCTCCTCTCAACACCTCCTCACTCTCTAACTGACCTGCTATCGGTAACCTCAAAATCTGCCACACATCCTCCAAAATCACCGTCATCTCTCCTATCAGAAGATGGAAAGTCGACGTAGCCGAGCTCCATCTCTCTATTAGGGCTATCAGCATCACTTGATGCACTCTCATCTCGGGAAACTACACTACGTGCGATAACCTCGCATGCTCAAGTGCTACGTGGTCCACCCCACTCATCGCCTCAATCATCGCCACCAGTGCCTCTGGCCTCCGCTCATGGGTCCGTAATCACCCAAAATCTTGCAGACATACCATCCACCTTGTCAAAATCTTCGTGACTTTCTTTATTTTTCTCTCTCTATATCTCTTTCTTTTCTCTCTCTTCTTCTCTCTATTTCTCTCTATTCCTTTTTCCCCTTCCCCCTTCCTCCTAGCTGCAGGGCGATTCCACCCCTGCAGGGGGGCAGACCCACCCCTGCAGAAGGGCGGACCTGCCCTTGCAGTGAGGCGGACCCGCCCCCGACTGGGGTGGCCTCGCCAACCAGGGTGGCATCGCCACTGTTGGCCACGGGGTGGACTTGCCCCAGCTGGGGCGGCCCCGCCCGGCCAGGGCAGCAGCGCGAGGCGGCTTCTATCAGCCCTGCCACAGGGCGGGCTTGCCCCTGTAGCGGGGCGGACCCACCCCCTCCAAGGGGCAGATATGCTCTTGCAGGGGGGTGGACCCACCCCCGGCTAGGGCGGCCCCACCGGCCATGACGGCGTCACCACCGTTGAACGTGGGGTATTGTCGGGTGGCGCCGCCGTTGGTTGCAGTGGCGCCTATCCACCCCACCACGGGGCGGACCCACCCTCAGCTGGGGCAGATTCGCCCCTGCAGCGGGGCGGACCTGCCCAACCCTAGGGTGGCTCCGCCCGACGGAGGGCGTATTCGCCCTCCGACGGGGAAATTTAATTTCCAAAAATCCCGTTTTGTTGAGCAATTTTTTCAATTTTTTTTCGCTACCCATTTATTTATTCTAACCCGCTCACAAAACCCATATCTTACTTTTTTCCTAAAACATTTCAAATGCATTAAAATTGCGAAAATAATGCATGGAGTGTTTTGTCACCTACCTGGTGGGGCCCACCCTACTGCATGTAGGACTGTTGAACCTCATCTGCCCGGTGGATGAACTCGGTGTCATTATTCTGCGGCATCTTTTCTCCTCTTCTCTCAACTGCTATAGTGCAAATGAGGTGAGGTAATTTTTAAAATTACCTTATATTCACTTTCCCCCTCTTTTGAGAGGTCTTTTTTAACTCTTATTTACCTTTTTCCCCTCTGATTAATCCCTTCTCTTCCTGGAGCCGCTATTTGCACTCCGTTTGTTCGATTGACTTCATTCAAAAGGAAAACTTGCCTAATTTTTCACCCTCTTTCCAACCATATCATCCATTTCTTCCTATCGAGATGTTGTCTGGGACCCCTCTTTTTCCCCTGTCACCCTCTCGAGGGGGCATACCCTTCACATTTACCAATTTTCCCTGCCATAGTCATTCCCTTTTAGGATTGGGGCATCTTCATCCATTCCCCACTAATTGGACAGCTCAGATCCTCCTCCCCACGTTGGGGCATCATCTTCCGGTTACTTCCTCTATAGAGTCATCTGCACTTTCTTTTCTTCAAAGCACGGTTATTCTAATGGTACTTCGAAGAGGGAAAAAATGTAGACATCCAAATTTGATCATTTCCATATGATCAAAATCGTCTACTCTATTCATCTATTTCATTAATAGTGATTAAATAATTTATTTAACCATTATTTCATTTTCTGCCTAAGGTTCCTAAAGTATGTAATTAAATAAATTAAATACTTTACCTTATCCCTTTTCTTCTCTAAATTAAATAAATATGACAAATTATTTAATTTAGTCTTTTAACCCATTTGGATTAAAATCATTTTTTAATTCCCCTTTTTCTATCTCCTTGTCACATCCTCCATAACCCTCTTTTAATCCAGATTAAATTAATTAATCTGTGATTAGGATGTGCATCACTTAATCTTGATTAATTGTCACATCCTTCATAATCTCCCACTTGCCTATAATCTCTCATTAATTATCCTAATCATGTGTTTGCACAACCTTAATCAGAATCATTAGCCACATTTAGCTTACCTTTTCTGGTCAATCTTCCCACTTACCATTTCTAGCCTGGACTCTCTTTTCCATGTGAATTTTTAATTCACATTTATTTTCCCAAGGCTCCTCTCTTCCCCATGTGAATTTTTAATTCGCTTTTGTCTTTCCAAGGTCTTCCCCATCTTCATGCAAGGTTCTAGAAGGCTTGACTTGTCACTTTACATGTGCCAAGGAATTCTAGAACCTTGGACTTGTCACATCACCCACATGTGACAAATCTCTAGTTTTTTGGAGACCTTCTTTTACCCAAGAAACTCTTCAATGAATGTAAATTTTTAATTTATTTCTCCAACCACTTCCCCTTTTCCCATGGAGATTTTTGAGGAATTCTAAAATTTCTCAAATGTCTCTTTCATCCTAATTTGGGGACAAGAAGTTCCTTTTTGAGGAAATATTCTCATCCCCCAAGGTACGTCAAAGGTACTTGTCCTTCATCCACCTCATGTATTTCTCTTCCACCTCATGTACTTCTCTTCCACCTCATTTCCACATCATTCCACCCTAAGACATCTCACATTTCACATGTCAAGATGTGAAGGCTTGTGAGTCCTCAACTCACCATAGCCTTTCATCTTGATCTTGTTGGATCAATCTCAATTGTTGAATTTTCTAGAGAATTCCAATTATCCTATAAATACCTCCTCATTTCTTCCATTTTAGGGATCAAGTCTTTTGCTACCAAACTCTTGCCAAATTATCATTTGCAGCATTCTAGTTTTTTCATAGTATTTCTCATCAATCCATCTTGCATCTTACATCCACTTCACTCCATTGCCATCCAAGGAGCACACAAGATATCCAAAGATCAAGGGCCAACCAAGGAAGAAGCAACATGAAGGTATAACAATCAACAATCAATTTTTTTATCTTGCTTCCATGTTATCTATTTCTTAGGCTAATCATTGAGGTGCCATTTTCTTATGTTAGTTCTTCTTATTGCATTACTCAATATTTGTTTAGCATCTCACACTAGGACTTGACATTTTTAGAGGATCACAATTAAAACATTAAATTAGAATGAAACATGGAGAAGAATATAAAATTTAGCAATGCATATATCCCTACTGTCATATTGGCATCCCATTTTATACACTCCATGATTTTTGGAAATTATATATTATTCATCATCTACATGAATAATTATAGTAATCGAGACATAGTATTTGCAAGGTGAATAACACAACTAATTCTAACATGGTGATGTGAAAAATTTAAGCACCATTGAAGAAAATGCAAGATTTATTTTAGATAAAATTTGTGTTCCATCCCCAAACCTATATCAACCCTTCAATCCTCAAAATCTTTGAAACCCCAAGATGAATAAAAATACCAACACCAATCTCACATTGGTGTTTTTTATCTTCCTTTTACTTGACCTAGATAAAGAAACTAGAAGAAGCAATAGAGAAAAACAATGATTAATTTTTTGTGAAAATGATTCTCTACCATTTGACTATAGTTAAGGGTAATATCTTTATAAAACAATTGAAGTCTATTTGGAAAATAAAGAAAAACTACAAATGTTGGATTTTATTTGTTAGAAGAGATAAAATTAGGATCTGTCACTTTACAAATATTTTGATTGTTGGGAACACTAGAAAAAATATGTTAGGAGTCCTTATGGATTACTCATTCTAAGGAGAGGAACAAAATAAGAATCCAATAATGGTCAATTAATTTACATGGACTAAATATACTTTAATAAATGTTTGGATATTTAATTTTCATGTCTAGACTAAGAATTTCCATGCACTTTGAAATATATGTTCACATTAAATTCACATTCACCTCAAAGTGGGGGTTAAATATAATGGTGAAATTTGTGCACCCTACCAATTCTTATTTAGTTTTGGGGTATTTTGATGGAATATATTAATTTAGTGATAAGTTTGGCTTATGGTTCAATGCTTATCCCAATCCATTTTACATTCATTTATAACAACTTGAGTGCATTCACCTTATCCCACCCTTATTTATGCGTATTCTCATATATTCACTATTTACACATAATTTATTATCCTACATTCAAAAGAATGTCCAAAAATTTATTTATTGCCTCAAAACTTCTTTTTTTGTTCTAGTTTAATCTGGAGGGGCTTAAGGTTGATCCCAAACTTTTAAAATTTAAATGCAAATTTCTAGACTATGACTCTTTCTTGCTAGCCATTATAGGTTGACTTGGCACATGTTTCCTGTGAACTATTATTGTGTTTTGGTATTTAAAGACATTCAATATGCACTTATTATCATTTTGGATTTTGGGACAACTATATTTAGGCCATTTATATGGTTGTGCATGTTGTATACAATATAAATTGATTTTAACAATCTAGAAATCTCCTTAAAGGTGTTTTTAAACACCACCTTGATAATTTTAGATACAAGGAAGATGAAGATGAAGAGATCTCAACAAATTTTTTTAGTCAAATCATTACTATAGGTCATATTCATTCCTACCCATCAAGGCATTAATAATTGGATTCTAAATGATTCCAACATTTATTCTTCATCATTGTTCCCTAATTACATGTAAATTAATTTTATATTCATTGTCCATATTTATTGGTTAGCCTAGATTGTCTATGTAAAGTTGTAGTGATGAAATTTGTATGCTGATGGAATTTTCATGCATTTAGTTTTTTTGTCCATTTTAAGAGAATGTTTTGATAAATCTACTCATTGACCAATATTTCATAATCTTGTGTGAATTCAAGCTTTTCCCTCCATTTTTCTACTCCACTTTTACACATTCCCACATCCTTTATCCATGCCTTATCTAAATTGGTCCACATCCCCATGTATTCTTCATTTATTATGCCTACCTATGTACTAATCCACAAACATTTTGTTAAATTTTTCACCTTTTTGTCTTGATGGTCAAAATATAATTGTCTATTATTTTGATAATAACTTTTGAACCATTTCAAAATTATAACTCATTTTTTCTTCAAAGTTCCTACACTTTACTTTTTTGCCTAGAGCCAACCAACTAACCAAATAAGTATTTCTATAATTTGTTGCTATATAGAAGGAATATAGGTCTACAAAATCATCCTAGATGAATGATTTGAGAGTGATGTCTTCTATTGTTTACCCATTTTAAGGGAGGGGGTGACCTAGGAGAACATGTCCACTTTTGATAATAAGAGAAATCCTGCAAACATATTCTTAAATGTTATCGATTTTTAGATATTGAAAAATAAAAGAAGTAGAGACAAATCAAGGTAAGTAGATCTATAATTGTACATATTATTTTTTTATCATAGAACTAAAAACCCTCAATTTTTACATTTTTAATAAGTATTACTATAGACATCTAAATTTGACCACTTCAACATGGTCAAAGTCGTCTACTCTATTCATCTATTTCATTAATAGTGATTAAATAATTTATTTAATATTTTTTTTTTTGCCTAAGGTTCCTAAAAGTAGGTAATTGAATAATTAAATACTTTACATTACACCTTTTCTTCTCTATATTAAATAAATAGGACAATTTATTTAATTTAGTCATTTGACCTCTTTGATTAAAATCAATTTTTAATTCCTCATCTTCTCTCTCCTTGTCACATTCTCCATAATCCTCTTTTAATCTAGATTACATTAATTAATCCATGATTAGGATGTGCACCACTTAATCAAGATTAGTGTTACATCCTCCACAATATCCCACTTTCTTCTAATCTCTCATTAATTATCCTAATCTTGTGTTTGCACAACCTTAATCAAGGTCATTAGCCACATTTAGCATACCTTTTTTAGTCAATCTTTCCACTTGCCTTTCTTGGCCTTGACTCTCTTTCCCATGCAAATTTTTAATTCACATTTATTAATACTAGGCTCCTCTCTTCCCCATGTGAATTTTTAATTCACATTTTATCCTTCCAAGGTTTACCCTATCCCCATGCAAGTTCTAGAAGACTTGACTTGTCATTTTACATGTGCCAAGGACTTCTAGAACTTTTGACTTGTCACATCACTCACATGTGGCAAATCCCCATCTTTTTGGAAACCCTCTCTCATCCATTAGACTCTCTCAAACATGTGGATTTTTAATTCACATTTATCTCTCCAACCACTTTCCCATTTCCCATGGATATTTTTGAGAAATTCTAAAATTTCTCAAATGTCTTTTTCATTCTCATTTGGGGACAAGAAATTCCTTTTTGAGGAAATCTTCTCATCCCCCAAGGTACCCACAAGGTACTTTTCCTTCCTCCACATCATCTCACCCTAAGCCATCTCACATTCCACATGTCAAGATGTGAGGGCTTGTGAGTCCTCAACTCACTATAGTCCTCCATCTTGACCTTGTTGGCTTAATCTCAACTGTTGAATTCTCTAGAGAATTCAAATTATTCTATAAATACCCCCTCCTTTCTCTCATTTGGAAAATGAGATTTTTGCTACCAAACTCTTGTCAAATTTTCATTTGCAACATTTTAGCCTCTTGCAAAAGAATTTCATCAATCCACCAAATCCTTTAACCACTAGTACCTTATCACATTTTGCATCTTAAATCCATTCACCTCCATAGCCATCCTAGGAGAACACAAACTCTCAAAGATTAAGGGCCAACCAAGGAAATCTACAACACAAAAGGTATAACAAGTTATTTTCTTATTTTGTTCATCTTTCTTGCATAGATATTTCCTTAGGCCAATATTGAATAGTATTTCTTGTTTTTTTTCTTTTAGTGTATCATTAGTTAGTTTTTCATCTTAGAATAGGGTAGAAAATTTTAGGGATAACATTTCTGGCATGCCCGGTGGACAAAAAAGCAATCAAATGATAGGTAATAGCAGATCGGTTGGTAGATGCTCCATTAGTAGATGCCTATCCCATAAAAGCTGAATTTCCAGATGAAGGAGTCTTTGCAGTATCAGAAGCTACCACATGGACACTATACTTTTATGGATCAAACACTAATAATGGATCGGGGGAAGGAGTCTTGCTTATCACCCCCCAAGGCGGTTACATACCAAAATCATTCAGATTGGCTTTTCCCTGTGCCAACAACATCGCCGAATATGAAACCCTTCTCACAGGCCTTAGAATCGTAGTTCAATGGAACATCACTCATCTGCAAGTTTTTGGTGACTCCCAGTTAGTTATAAAACAAGTCAATGATGAGTTTCTAAAAAAACATGACAAGTTGTTTCCTTACAAACGCATGGTGGATGAATTCAAAAAATATTTTGCCTTCATCCAATTTGAGTAGATCCCAAGACTCTAGAATAAGGCAACAAATGCTATGGCTACCATTGGTTCTCTCCTTGACATGCCAAAAGACCGCATAGATTGTCAGTCCCTAGTCGAACAAATCTTAATCCCAGTGTATGATATCCCTGAGAGTGACATGGTGTATGATATTGTAGGGCCTGAATCCCCTTGGTACCACAAAATTTACACCTATATCCATGACAACATCCTCCTTCCTGATATCACAAGAAACCAATGTAAATCATGTGTTCAACACACTACTCGCTACACCATCATCAGTGATACACTTTATCAACGTGGGTATGATGGAACTCTCCTCCGTTGTTTAGATGAAACCGAAGCCCACACGACATTAATAAAAGTGCATAGCAGTATTTGTGGGGCACATTCTAATGGTATGACCTTAGCCAAATGGATTCTAAGAGCAGGGTATTAATGGCCTACAATGGAACATGATGCTTGTGAATTTTTCAAACGGTGTCTTCTATGTCAACAACATGTAGATTTGATTCACGCTCCGACACGAGAGCTACAACCTATCATGACACCTTGGCCATTTTCACAATGGGGTTTCGACTTGGTGAGAAAGATCTACCCTCCATCCTCTAATGGTCACAATTTTATCATCACAACCACTGAATAATTCACCAAGTGGGTGGAAGCCATACCACTCACTCAAATCACTGGTGTTCAGATCTCTAAGTTCATCCTCTACCATATCCTCTGCAGGAATGGTATCCCCTCCGCCATCATCATTGATAATAGAAAGCCATTCAAAAATAAGTGCATGAAGTCCCTCTATGAAAAATATCATAACCAACATCGTTGGTCCACCCCCTATTACCCCCAGGGTAATGGAAAAGTAGAGGCAACAAACAAAACATTGATCAAAATCATTAAGAAGATGGTCAATAGCACTGGCCGATATTGGTACCTCCATATCCATCCTGTTCTTTGGGCCTACCATACATCCATCCGTACCCCCACCGACACTACTCCATACTACCTTGTCTATGGCGATGATGCCATCTTTCCAATTGAAGTTGAAATCCCTTCACTCTGAATATCACTCAAGAATCTCATCACTGACGAAGACACCCGAGTGACACGACTGGCACAATTGGAATTGCTCGATGAAAATGGGTCAAGGCTTATAACCATCTGCAAGCCTATCAACACCCACTCAAAAGGAGCTACAATAAGAAATTCCTCCCTCGCTAATTCAATGTTGGTGATTTGGTCCTCAACGAGAATTAGCGAAATCAACAAGATTGAGAGAAAAAGGGTAAGTTTGAAGCTAATTGGTAGGACCCTTATTTCATCACCACAAAGTATGGTTTTGGCGCCTACAGGCTATCTACCCCTAAAGGGGAGCCCTTGGAAGAATCCATCAACATCATGCATCTGAAGAAATTCTATACTTAGGACAGCTGGGGTATCCTTCCTGATAAAATCTCAAAAATATAAAAAAATCAAAAAAGTTAGCAAAATACAAAAAAATAAAAAAAATTAGAAAATAGTAAAAATAAATAATTCATCCTATGGTGAAATCCACCCCTATGTGGCACCTTGGATATGTACGATTGGTGAAAACCTAGAAATAGGTGCCTCTCGTATAGGGCTTAATCATTATCTACCTCACATCTTGGTTACTTTATGGCTTATCCATTGGCTCCTCAATCCCCATATCCTCCCATCCACTTGCATCACCTCATCGCTTGGTATATTCTGGTTGAGTAGTGGATGACTGTCATCCGCTATCCAACATCCTGAGCTTGTTATCCTAATTTGAGCTTGTGTCATCTCTTTTTTGTGGTTGTCTCCATCTAGGTTCACTCATCATGTCCGTCTCCAACTAGGTCTCATCTTGTCTTTTCTTGAACTACGACACCTCTGCGCTTGCACGTAGGCAAGGCTAATATTTTGATCGGCCCCTAAGGCATTTTGTCCTTCACCATCTGTCCTCATGGTCCACTTTTCAATCTTGTCCATCCTCGGTCTTTCATCCTTTCCGAACTACATTTCCCCTATGCTTTCACATAGGCAAGGTTGATCTTTTTATTTTCCCCCAGGGCTTATGTTTGTCTTGGTCATCCATCAATTTCCATCAGTCCACTTTCTGCTCTTTTACCATGGTCTTTTCTTGAACTACGAGGGTTCTGTGCTTTCACGTAGGCAAGGGTGATCTTTGATCAACCCCCAAGCCCCTAGGTCTTTAGGTTGTGTCTTGTCCTCTTGTTGTCCTATTTTCAAGTATGTCCCTATCATCGTTGATTCTTCACAAACAAGATCTTCTCGTGTCAAGAAATCTGTCTAATGGCAACTGTCCTACGTAATCTAGGTCACTTTAGTTTAGTATCCATCATCATTCTTAATAGGATGCATCCTTCCTAACAAACCACATCAACCCCATCCATCCTTGGGATCTTATGGCAAAGGACGCCTGCAATTGATCATGATCTTTTGGTACTTTTGGCATTTATTTATTATTTGAGCTCCCTCTCTTAACTAGTCAAGATCGCCATGATCCATCATATTATGGTGTGTTTTTCCTATTCAACATAGGGGCATCTCTTGACTATTTTATTGTTGTTGTCTACTGGAATTCTCCATGTAGTACCCACCAGGATTTATCCTAGATCTTGTGCTATGTGGGGGCATGCCTTTGTGCTTGTGGTTATCCCAATATTTGACCCGACCAAAGTTTTTGTCACTTTGGGGTATGGGGATAACCTTGTTTGTTGTGTTTGTTTCATGCATTAGACACTAATCCACCTTGGTCCCACATACCATGGTATCTAGTGTCTTATGCTATAGCAAAAATTAGTGCTCTAAAGGATGGAAAATTGCATTCATGTTGCATTTCATCTCATTGCATCTCCCCTTCATACATCCTTGCTCTTAAACCTATGACTCCTAATTTTGGTTGTGCAAACTTTCATTCCTTCATACTATCTTTTCTTCTCAGGATCCTTACGGTTCTTGACAGGTGTCATACCCCACACACCATATGCCTATCATCTACCCATTGATACTTATGTCTATATTATATTTAGTGTGTTAGTTCATCCATATTACATCAATTCATCTAGGTTCATTTATCCATATCAAATCAATTCATTTAGGTTCATTCATCCATATTACATCCATTCATCTAGGTTCATTTATCCATATCACATAAATTCATTTAGGTTCATTCATATTACATCAATTCATTTAGGTTCATTTATCCATATTGCATAAGTTCATATGGTTAAGTATATTAGGTTCATTCATTCATGCATTTCCATATATTTTCATACTCACATATGCATCACCATTTGCAAATACATTGTTAGGCACATATTAATTACATCATATACACAATTGCATTACCATTCATAAATGATCAACATCATCCATAATCACATCATCCATACACGCATAAATAAATCATTAACATCATGCATAGTTACAACATCCATAATCAACACAACTCATCATATACATGTGCATAACGTACATCATCTATCATATAAACATTAATATATAGCCATATGCATAACATAAATCATCTATCACAAAAAATGTTCGCCATAATGTCAATGGGGACCCTTACATATCATCATCAAAATAATACAATGATCATATCCAAAATATAGTCACATCATAATCACCTACATATCATCCTCAAATAAAAAGCATAATCTAAGAATATGTGCTATACCTCCATCCGGTACCTGTCAAAACACCTGTATCTTGTCACATGTCCTCTGCCTGCCCTGAGCTGCCCACACTTGACCTATGAGGAGACACAGGTACCAGTCCCTTGTATGTCAGAGTCCCCTATGACTCATGAGCCGAAGTCCCAAATCAAGAAGGAGTCAGCTGAAAATCACTATACCCTCTCGTCTGTGTCCCTCTGTACCACCTGTACCTATCCCTGTGCACTATCTCTCTCCTCCTGGAGGGCCTGTACACCTCCATACATTGTATTCCTCTCTCTCTGCACTATCTCTAGCTCGACCTCTTCTACCTCAACCCTCACTCTTATCTCCTCTAATAATACCTTTATAGTAGATACCCTCTCCTGAAGGTCTATCCTCTCCCCCAGTAGTCCTACCATCTTCACTCTCAGTTTCTCCATCTCCCTTTTGGCTCGTTGGAAACACTCCATTGAGACATGCTCTCTTCCCCCTAATATCTTTGTCTGATCCTGCATCTGTGCTACTATCATCACTGCCTCTAACCTATCTCGATCCCAAGTCACCCGAGCTAGTTCACCCTTTACTCTCTCCATATCTGCTTGCATCTCCTCCCTCCCTCTCTCAACATCTCGTACATATGTCATCAGCTAACACACAACATCAAAATCTATCTACTCTATCTCTTGCACCCTCTGCACCTCTGCCTCCACCCTCCCCAACTCCTCCTCCAACACCCGTAGCCTCGCCTGGGCCCCTCTCAGTAAAATCACTAGATCCTCAACTGGAGCCGCTAGTACTACTGCTAATGGCTCCACCACCTGCACATCCACATCCATCACATCCCCCTCTATCTCCTCCTGAACCTTCTCCACCCAAATCATCAATCGAATCCTCCTCGGTTGTCCTCTCCTCCCCACCCTCATTAGTCTCCTTGATTGTCCTCCAGTCCGCCTCTCCCCCTCTGACTCATCTCCATCCTCACCCATCCCTATGGTATGGGACTCCTTCTCCACTCGAATCTTTGGCTGGACCCTCCTCTATCATCTTCTCTTGGTCATCCTCTCTAGACGTCCTCTAGCATCTGTCACCCTCTACACTCCCTCTTATAAATCTATGGCCCTCACCTCCTCCTGCTCTGCTCTCACTTGCACTCGCCTCTACCATACTCTACCACCAATCCCTATCTGTCCAACAGCCCTCCCTTCCACCACCCCTAGCATCTCCACCTCTGGCTCACTCCCTAGTCTTGCCACATCTTCCTCTGCCCCTCTCCCACTGTCCAACCCTCCTACCTCGATCTCCTCCCCACATCCCTCATCTCTCTAGACCTCCTTCGATGTCGCCTCCTCCTCCTCCTCTCTGGCTGACCTCTAGCCCCACCCTCATCCACTCCGCCACTATAATGCCCCACACCTTATTGCCTCTCTACCTCCTCTTGTCTCCTCTTCTCCTATCCTCCCTCCTCCTATCCCCCCTGCTCTTGCTCATCCTCTCGCCCCCACTCTGTGGCTCCCACAATAGGCTCCTCCCATGTAATCCTCTCCCACTGGTGGTTGAAAAACCATCGGGCATACCGATTTTTCAGTCCGACATCCTTTGGACCCATTGCCCTCCTTGGATAGGGCACCCCCTCTGCCATTACCCATGCCTCCCTTGTTGCCCTCGCTAACAGCATCGGTCCCCATGGCACCTCTCTGGTGAGCCGACGAAACATAGTCGGTGCTGCTAGAATATCCTGAATACGTCAAAACTGCCTCTCCACTCTGTCTAGTCGATGAGCCTCCACTATATGCGGTTGAATCCCAATCAAGAGGCATCTACATCTAAAGAAACCCTAATTTCTCTCCTCCTCATCCTTCCATCCCCTAAACTGCCGATACATATATGGCTGACATACTATGTCCTCCTCTCGTACCTCATCAAATGCTCTCCTCCAATCACCCAACTCACCCTACATCTCATATTGTAGGACACAACCCCTGACCCCCATACCCCCACACCATTGGCTCTGTCTCATCCCACTCTCCTCTCCTCACCACTATAGGCCTCATCACCATAATATGCTCCCAACCCCACACCTATAATAATGTCATATGCATCATGCTTTGCACTCACCGGTAGCAAATCACATGCGTATCTCGATATAACTGTGCTAATACACATGAACCCCATGAGAATTGCCCCTCCCGCCACTTGACAATATGTCAAATCACCTCCATATATCGTAGACTGCAGAACCGCCTACTCTGATCTGGCAACAATATCCTACTAATCAAACAACACAAATATAATGTTAACGCTGGCAACCCTAATGCCAAACATCTATCTACGTCTAGCTGCCCCTTCTGAATGGGTAAACCATCCCGTCAAAATAACACTAGGATGGTCTGGTCCAACTCTACCCCTCTGCATGTCACCTCACTCACTAACCGCCCCACTATGGGCAGCCTCAGAATCTGCCATACATCCTCCAATGTCACCATCATCTCCTTCATCAAAAGATGGAAGGTCGATGTAGCTAAACTCTACCTCTCTATTAATGTTGTCAACATCACTCGATGAGCTCTCATTGTCGGGAACTCTACCAAGTGATGTAATCCCATGTGCTCCAATTTTGTGTGATATGTGCCCATCATGGCCTCTATGGTCACCGCCAGTGCCTCCAAACTTCACTCATGTGTTTGCAACCGATCAAACCTCTGCATTCATCATAACACTCACCTTGTTAATCTCTTTTCTAACCCTAACTTTCCCTTTCTTTCTTTTTTTCTCTCGTCTTCCTCTCTCCTCACCCCCTGGCCTCCCTCACACCACCTTCATCTGGCATGGACCCACCCTTGGCTGCAAGGTGGACACGCCTTGCATCGAGGAAGATCTGCCCTTGGCTGCAGGGCAGAACCACCCCGTGCTAGGGTGGATCCGCCCTTGGCTGTAGGGTGGACCTGCCCCGCGTCGAGGCGGATCCGCCCTTGCCGTGGGGCGGACCCACCCCGTGCCAGGGCAAACTCGCCTATGGCTGGGCGATGGTGGCATCACTCATCGTGTGGTGGCACTCCATGTTGAGGAGCGATGCCACACGCCAAAGGGCAGATCCACCCCGGTGGCGGGGTTGTTCGCGTCGCCCCGGGGTGGACCTACCCCTCGTCGGGGTGAACCCACTAGGGCAGACCCACCCCATGTCAGGGCGGATCCACTTGACATTGGGGCAGATCCACCCCATGTCGGGGTAGACCTGCTCAGCGTGGGGCGGATTTGCCCCTTGCCGAGGCGGACCCGCCCTCCTGCAATGGGGCATATTTGCCCCTCTGCAGGCCTCCAACGTAAATTTTCTCTCCCCAATTTTCAACCACCTTTTTCCTATTTTTGCCGCCTACCCATTTTTCTTCTCTAACCCACCCACAAAACCCGTTTCTTATATTCTACAAAAAACATTTAAAATGCATTTAAATTGCCAAAATAGTGCATAGAGGGTTTTGTTGTTAACTTGGTGGGGCACAACTCGATGACTGTAGAATCGCCGAACCTCATCCGCCCGATGGATGATCTCAGTGCCATTATCCTGCGACATCTTCACTCTTCATCTGCTTCCTCTCGTCTCCTCTTCTCTCAACTGCTATAGTGCAAATACGGTGAGGTAATTTCTAAAATTACCTTATATTCTTTTTCCCTCCTTTTTAAGGGGTATTTTTTTTACCTCTTATTTAACTTTTTTTTCCTCCAACTAATCCCTTCCCTTCCCAGGGTTGCCATTTACAAACCGTTTGTCCATTTGACTTCATTGAAAAGACAAACTTGCCTAATTTTTTCATGCTCTTTCCAACTATACCCTCTGTTTCTTCCTATCGACAGGTCATTCAGGACCTCTCTTTCTCCCCCATCGCCCTCTCGAAGGGGCGCACCTTTCTCACTTATCTATTTTCCCTGCCATAGTCATTCCTTTGCGAGATTGGGGTATCTTCATCCAGTCCTCAATAATTGGGTAGCTTAGGTCCTCCTCCCATGTTGGGGCATCATTTTCTGGTTACTTCCTTTATAGAGTCATATGCATTTTGTTTTCTTCAAAACACTGTTATTCTAATAGTACTTCGAAGAGGGGAAAAATGTAGACATCTAAATTTGACCACTTCCACATGGTCAAAATCATCTACTTTATTCATCTATTTCATTAATAGTGATCAAATAATCTATTTAATCATTATTTCATTTTCTTCTTAAGGTTCCTAAAAGTAGGTAATTGAATAATAAAATACTTTACCTTACACCTTTTCTTCTCTAAATTAAATAAATAGGACAATTTATTTAATTTAGTCATTTGACCTCTTTGATTAAAATCAATTTTTAATTCCTCATCTTCTCTCTCCTTGTCACATTCTCCATAATCCTCTTTTCATCTGGATTAAATTAATTAATCCATGATTAGGATGTGCACCACTTAATAAAAATCAGTGTCACATCCTCCATAATCTCCCACTTTCTTCTAATCTCTCATTAATTATCCTAATATTGTGTTTGCACAACCTTAATCAAGGTCATTAGCCACATTTAAAATACCTTTTTTAGTCAACCTTTCTACTTGCCTTTCTTGGCCTTGACTCTCTTTCCCATGTGAATTTTTAATTCACATTTATTAATCCTAGGCTCCTCTCTTCCCCATGTGAATTTTTAATTTACATTTTATCCTTCCAAGGTTTACCCTATCCCCATGCAAGTTCTAGAAGACTTGACTTGTCATTTTACATGTGCCAAAGACTTCTAGAACTTTTGACTTGTCACATCACTCACATGTGGCAAATCCCCATATTTTTGGAAACCCTCCCTTATCCATTAGACTCTCTCAAGCATGTGGATTTTTAATTCACATTTATTTCTCCAACCACTTTCCCATTTCTCATGGAGATTTTTGAGAAATTCTAAAATTTCTCAAATGTCTTTTTCACTCTCATTTGGGGACAAGAAGTTTTTTTTTGAGGAAATCTTCTCATCCCCCAAGGTACCCACAAGGTAATTTTCCTTCCTCCACATCATGTACCTCTCTTCCACCTCATTTCCACATCATATCACCATAAGCCATCTCACATTCCACATGTCAAGATGTGAGGGCTTGTGAGTCCTCAACTCACCATAGTCCTCCATCTTGACCTTGTTGGCTTAATCTCAACCGTTGAATTCTCTAGAGAATTCAAATTATTCTATAAATACCCCCTCTTTTCTCTCATTTAGACAATGATATTTTTGCTAGCAAACTCTTGCCAAATTTTCATTTGCAGCACTTTAGCCTCTTGGAAACATTTTTCATCAATCCACCAAATCCTTTAGCCACTAGCACCTTATCACATTTTGCATATTGCATCCATTCACCTCTATATCCATCCAAGGAGCACACAAACTCTCAAAGATCAAGGGACAACCAAGGAAATCTACAACACAAAAGGTATAACAAGTTATTTTCTTATTTTGTTCATGTTTCTTGCATAGATATTTCCTTAGGCTAATCTTGAATAGTATTTCTTGTGTTTTTCCTTTTAGTGCATCATTAGTTAGTTTTGCATATTAGAATAGGGTAGAACATTTTAGGGATCACAATTACAATTAATCCAATTTATTAAGTTTGAAATATCATCTATAATGATCGGCCTCGTAACCCTAGAGGATGTTGCAACAACTATAGAAGCATATAATTTTTTTTCTTTTAAAAGTGCATTATTAACATGAAAGATGCACTACACTACCACATCAACCTCGAAGGCACAAGACAAAGATTACATCTAAACCCAAACATATACAATACTCACATAATGCATTGAACTAATTACTAAACAAGAATTAAAGTACATTCATTCAAATCATCTAAATTACATTGCATAGAATAGAATTGCATTAAGATCCAAATTACATTAATTTTTCCAAATAAAGTTTACAATACTCATTCCTAGAATGAGGAAGATCATAACTAACTATTAAAAATTACAAGAGACCTCCTCAAATAGAACTGATGAGTAAATTAAATACAAGTCTCAACTAAAATAATACATCAAGTGAATAGAATGAAACAATTGGCATCCACGAGCTCTCTGATGAGTCTAGATTTTGGCCTAGTTAGGGGGATAAAATCTCTTGTTATTTGTTAAAATTACCACAAACTTTGATATTATATGCCAACACTTTTATATAGTTTCTCTCAGTCATAAGACAGTTGGGACTAATTTAATTTTTGCTGGTTTTAATGGTATTTACCTATTATGTGAACCATCTATATTTATTTTGCATGTGATTGATGAATGTTCTTTAAGGTGGTTATGATTATGCAATTATTATGTGTATTGAGATTACTTTGCAAACATGATTGAAATGCTAAGTTGAGAAATGCAGCTGCCAACCGATCAGGTTGAGGAATCGTACGAAGGTCACCTAAGGACGATAACAGAAGATAGACATGTCAGATGCATGTAATCACCCTATACCAATCTTTAATGGCATTGAGAATTGTGGGCGTTACTACAGTGGTCGAGTCCAAATTTGGGTGTGCATGTCTGAACAGATTCCCCTGAATGCATAACCACCCTTTCCTCTTTCTTCTTGTTTTTCCTAAATGGAATCCTCTCAGTTAGTGGGAGTTGATGGCCATGTTTAGTTGGTTTAAATAAGGCTTGAATCCTCCTTCCTCGAGCTAGCGAGTTGATCACCAAGTTCTTGTACAAGCTAATAATCAACCATATTTTTGTAATTCCATTTTCTAATGAATGAAATAAGATTCTGAGTTGAGTATTTGAGTTTGTATTAGTTTAGAGGATACTCATCCAAGGGGGCTTACTTGGTGAGTAATACATTCCTTTAGTTTAGTTAGATTAGTGTTAGTTTATATTTAGTACTTAGTTAAGATCTTGGCATTGACTATTCCTACAACCACTAGAATTCCATTCTGTGACTATTCCTACAACCAAGTGGGTAGAGTAGTTTTTTGTTTGATGCACAATTTTCCTTCTTGTTATGCATAATCAATTTAAATTTGATTGAGTGATGTTCAAAAATTGCTTTGTTTCCTTTCATGCAATTTTCTTTCAGCATTAGTCACTCTTAGTTGTAGAATGAAGATGACTACTTAGAAGTTCCTAGTGCACATACTACATTGACCCATTTCAAGTTCACGTCCCTGGGTTGAAAATTTAATTGCACCTTCATGATGATTAAGATGGCTATTTAGGTCAGATGTCCAATCTCTGAATCATGGTCATAAAGGCTTAGTTATTGAAATCATTGTAGGAGATCGACATTTTTGGCACTGTTGTCAGGGATGGTGTCAAACTAGGGAGTTCTTTGGAGTCATTGATAGTTTTTTTGCTATCGTATTTCTAGAGTTTGCTCTTAGTGTTAGAAGTTATGATCCACTATTGTTCCCCACCCATTCTTTGTGTGAGTTGGTTGATATTGAGGTGATATTGCATGCATAGAAGAATAAGGGACGCTTATGGGAGATTCCTTCCTAATCATCCAAAGCCATTTCAACTAGTTGAGCTTCCAAATCTACCCAGAAATGAAGAAGAAGAAGAGCCACATTACTTTGCTTATATATTTCTTGACTTGGCTAGTTTTGAAGTTTCCCTTGAAGATCAAACCCCTGTTGAAGAACATTTTTTGGAAACCCATCAAGAAGGCATGATTGATGCAAATGAAGAGAGGCCTAACAGGAAGAACCAACCAACTTTTCCTTTTCCCATTACTAAAAAAAATGGAGTAGATAACTTGAAGAATATCCCTACTTCAGTCCTTCCTAAATTATATGGGCTTGTCATAGAAGATCCTGATACATTCTTGTTTGAGTTTGATATACTCTGCAAAAGCTATGATTATACCACTGATCCCCATAGACTTAAGCTATTTCCTACTAATTTGAAAGAAGCTACATTAAGATGGTTTATGAGCCTTGGTAGAAACACTGTGGAAACTTGGAAAGATATGAAGATAAAGTTTCTTGAGAAATACAAAGAATTTTGCAGGGGTAGTGACATGAGAGGAGCTGATATTTTCATAATACAGTAGAAGGAGGATGAGAGCCTGGAGGATTTCATTTCAAGGTTTTTGTTTTTTCTACAAAAATCTCCACACCATACACTTAATGAAGACTCACAAAATTTTCTCTTCCTAAGAGGAATTAATGAAATTTGTACTAATGCCTTGGACCTAATGGTAGGAGGAGATATCACTCAAGTCCCTTGGGATGATATCAAGAAGATATGCTAGAACTATTCTAGGGAAACTTCAAAGAAAGGAAAAGCTTACCAATCCTCTATGAGTAATTCATCCAATAGTGGAGTCTCAAGGATGGAGATTACTAATTTGTTGGCAGATTTCAAGCAGAATAACATCAATAATCTAGCTACTCAGCTGAATACACTTCAAGCTAAGAAGAAACATGAGGAGGTAGAGGCAATGCTGAAAGAATATTGCCCTCATTGTAGACAAAATAATAAGGACTGTAGATGCAAGGTGATAGCTAGCATTGAAAGCAAGAAGATTCTACCTGAATTCAAACCAATTCAGACTGAGGAAGACCAAGTCTACTTTTTTGCATAGAAAAGGCCATGGGCTTCAAGACAAGGTATGCCACCAGATCCATTATCTTTTGTTGGGCCATATTTCAATTCTTATTCATCTGGTAGCCAATGGCACCCCCCTTTTCCATCCAACTATGGAGGATATCCACCACAATCTTGGAATAACCCTCTCAATACTTGGTCAAATTATCAAAATTTCTCACCTTAGTGGCAGCAACCTCAGGGGAATTGGCATCACTTTCAGGGACCTTGGCAGCCACCTCCAAGAAACTAGCAACAAACATCTCAATGGAGAGGTGGCCAACAATGGCCAAATTAGACAACAAGCAACATGCAACCATCTTCTCAACCCCCAAAACCTGCTATAATGCCTCCTCCTGCTAATCCAAATGAAATGTACCCAAACCTACTCAATTACCTGCCCAACCCACACCAAACCCAAATAACAAACCACAACAACCTGTATATTCTGCTGATCCAAATCATTTCTTGCATATGTTATGAGTTTGAGTGACATACATCTTCATTCAGGAACCACCCTATTAGCTCCTTCCACCCCCATTATCACTGAGCTTCCTAAGGAAGAGAAAGAAAAATCTCTGACTGATCCCATTTAGCCTTGTGCACCTAAAAATATTGAACCCACTCCAGCCAAGCAAACAGCACAAGAGCCACCATTCCCTCAAAGATTAGAAGTGGCCAAACAAAAATAAAACAAGGAGGAAACCACTTTTGATATTCTATAGCAGTTAAATTATATCTGCATCCATATACCCTTGTTCCAGGCCATAAAAGATGTCCCTATCTATGGCAAGGAAATTAAATAAGCATACCTTAAGAAACCGATCAAGAAAAAGAGGGACCCACCTATAGTTCATGTAGTGGGGTAGCTTGCTGACATCATGCTTGGAAAAGTTACTATCCCCAAGTACAATGATTCAGGTAGCCTTGTGGTTGAAGTTATTATAAATGGGATAAACATAAAGAATGCTTTGATTGACTTAGGTGCAACAATCAATGTGATGACCAAAGATATCTTGCAACAACTGAATATTACAAGCATGAGATGGCCTCCTACTATCATGTAGCTTGTTGATAGTTCCACTATTAAGCCCGATGGCATAGTAGAAGACCTTGTGGTGATTCTAGATTCTTGGGAGTATCCAATTGACTTCATGGTTCTATCTCCCAAGGCTACACTTGGCGAGTATCCCATTATCCTTGGTAGGCCTTGGTTGGCAATTGCAGATGCTTATATTGGATATCGGTTAGGTGACATGACCATTTCTGATGAGAAGAACACCAAAAATATCATTCTTTATCCTCTTGCTCAGCCATCCCATGATGAAGATAATTCTATGTGGCCACAAGTTGGTGAAGAGGTCGAAGACGTTAATTCTGTGGTGCAACTCATGATGCTAGGAAGAAGTCCTTTCCTACAGCTTTAAGATGAAGATGAAGTATTATCTAATATCATTCAGAACCATTATCAGATAGAGGAGACACCAACCACTCATGCATCAGGTTCTATGGACCTTGTGAAAACACTTTTATTAGTTCAGACTTATCTTCCTACAACCACTGACTCTGCAAAAAAAATTCTTGTAGCCACTCTTTCTGCAACCACTCTTCCAACAAGAAAAAATCTTGTAGAAACAAGTATATTTCACACAATGTTGCCATCTGAACTTAAGGTACCATGTATTAATGAATCAACAATGGTAGAGTAAGTTACACAAGTACATGTGTCTAAAGGAAAATATTTGAATATCAACAACAAATTGAGTGAAGGACAACAATCGACATTGACAAATTTAATAAAAGCCCATCAAAGAGAATTTTACTAGGATTATCATGATATGAAGGGACTAGATCCAAAGCTTTGCACTCATAGAATATATATCAAAGATGATTGTATGCCTGTAAGGTAGCCACAAAGGATAATCAACCCTGCATTAAGAGAAATTGTCAAAACAAAGCTGTAAAAGCTACTAGACGCAGGATTTATCTACCCTATTTTAGACAACCAATGTGTGTCTCCATTGGTAATTATGCCCAAGAAGGGAGGAAAATGGTGTGTTTGTGTTGACTATAGGGAGCTCAATGTTGCTACTAAGAAGGACCATTTTCCCTTGCATTTTATAGATCAAGTCTTAGACTCTCTTGCAGGAAAACAATGTTTCTCTTTTCTTGATGGATTCAGTGGATACAACCAGATTCAAATTTCTCTAGAAGACTAAGAGAAGACTACATTTACATGTCCTTGGGGGACATATGCCTTTTTTTACTTCCCTTTGGGTTATGCAACACACCTGCCACTTTTTAGAGAGCAGTTATCAACATATTCTCAGATATTTCTCTTGATTGCATGGAGATCTATATGGATGATTTTACTACCTATGGTGCCACCTTTGATGAAGCATTGTATAATTTGAAGAAATTTCTATAGAGATGTGAAGAACAAAATTTTTTCTTTAACAACGAAAAGTGCTTCATGATGATGCAGGAAGGTGTAATTCTTGGCCATAAATTTTCACACCTTGGAATTCAAGTTGACCCTACAAAAATTGAGGTAATTGTGAATCTACCTACACCTACAAAACAAAATGATGTTAGGAGTTTCTTAGGTCATGCATGCTACTATAGACGTTTCATCAAGAATTTTAGCAAAATAGCAGCCCCACTGTATAGTGTTCTGACTAAAGATGTTGAATTCCAATGGACAAAAAGCTGTGATAAAGCATTTTTTGATTTAAAGACAACTCTAACGCATGCTCCTGTACTTAAGGGACCAAATTGGGAAATCCCTTTCCACATCCATACTGATGCCCTAGATTATTCAATAGGATCCATCCTAAGACAAAAATTAGAAGCTATTGAAAATGCCATTTATCAATAAAAACTTGTAGGGAGCTGAATTCAATTACATAGTCATAGAGAAAGAAATGCTGGTAGTAATCTATGCCTTGAATAAATTCAGGCACTATGTAATAGGCTATTATATTTTTGTGCATACTGATCATGTAGCCATTAGATACCTCATGAAAAAACCCCTAATTTCAGGAAGATTAGCCAGATATTTGTTATTAATGCAAGAATTTGACATAACTATTCTAGACAAACCAGGAAAGGCCAACGTTGTTGCAAATTTTCTTTCAAGGTTATCCACATCCGAAAATAGTCAAGCCATAGATGATTCATTTCCTAATGAGCATCTATTCTCTATTAGTGTGCAGACACCCTGGTATTCTGACATTGCCAATTACCTTGTGATAGGGAGAATTCCTCTTCACTTCTCCTCGAAGGAGAGAAGAGTGTTGATTGAAAAATCATCCCCTTTTTCATGGATATTTGGATGCCTATTTTATACTGGACCAGATCACATTATGAGAAGGTGTATAAGGGAATATGAGACCTTTGATATTATACATGCATGTCATGATGAACCATGTTGAGGAAACTTTGTAACTAAGAGGACAACAATGAAAATTTTGAACAAATGATAATATTGGCCTACACTTTACAAAGATGTAGGAAGATATACAAGGAAATGTGATAGATGCCAAAGGATGGGTAGGCCAACAAAGTCAGATGAGATTTCAATCTGTCCACAAGTGGTATTCACTCTATTTGACAAGTGGGATTTGGATTTTGTAGGATCCATTGATCCTCCATCCAATGGTAAGTCTTATATTCTAGTGTGCACTGATTATGTAACAAAATGGGTAGAAGTCAAATCCATGAAGAATGAAAGAGACAAAAAGGTTGCAAAATTCCTTTATGAAGAAATTTTCACAAGATATGGTGTACCCAAAGAAATAGTAACTGATCAAGGCACTCAGTTTACATCAGCCCTTGTTACAACATTAGTTAATGAATATAATATCAGACATAGGAAATCCACTCCTTATCACCCTCAAGAAAATGGAAAAGTTGAGGTGACAAACAGAGAGATTGAGGCCATCCTCACCAAAAAAATTCATATTCATAGAAAGGATTGGGCAAATAAATTATCAGAAGTAGTTTAGGCTTACAAGACCACCTAGAAGACAACTACAAGCTTCACCCCATTTGAGCTGCTATATGGGAAAACAGTCATGATGCCTATAGAATTTGAGCACAAGACTATTAGAATTGATCTAGACTTGGGGATGGACATTTCCAAGGCATAAACAAAATGAATCATGCAACTGAATGAATTGGACGAAATGAAGAAATCTGCATTGCACCATACTGAAATTGTGCAAAGTTAAAGAATCAAATGGCACGACAAATTTATCAAAGAAAATAAATTTCAGCCAGGTGCTGGGCATTACTTTATGATT
Source organism: Sequoiadendron giganteum (assembly GCA_007115665.2). Lineage (NCBI taxonomy): Eukaryota > Viridiplantae > Streptophyta > Pinopsida > Cupressales > Cupressaceae > Sequoiadendron > Sequoiadendron giganteum. The sequence continues at coordinate 724,286,613 of CM021102.1, forward strand.
CACGACACAAGGATAATGTAGGTAAATTGTAGACAAGGTTGTTATGGCCATATGAAGTTGTAGAGGTATTTCCCAATGGAGTTGTGCAGCTCACAACCATTGACCCTATGAAATTCAAATTATTGGTGAATGGGCACCGTCTCAGATTATATCATAGACTAGCTTCAAAAGAATAGTTCTTGTAGTTGTTTATCGAAAATACACCGCCTGAGCATAGTTCCTACAGCCAAGGAGTTCTAGTAGCCAAAGGTAGTGGACCTAGTGTCCCTCCTTCCGACTAAATGAGGTACGCACTTGTCATAACAAAGATTTCTACTTTATTAGAAATCCATTTCTTCACCCATCCACCCATCTGTACCACCTTTCTCTCTCTCTTCCATCATTTCATTCCACCTCACACCATTCCATCTTCATTAATTGCTTAATTATTGCTCAACAATGCAAGCGGTACTTTCTCCCCAATCGATGCAATAAATTCTTCACAATCATGTTTGTACACACTCAGGTACATGCACATTAATTACATTCTTAACTATCAATTAGAGTGTTTCATTTAATCACTATATGATAATATGGACATTCACATAATTTTCTTTAATCCCCCATCAAATCAATATTGTCATCCCACATGTGTGGACACATGTCCATATTTAGGCTAGGGGTAGGGGTAAGAAAGATGCAAATTGTTTGCCACATACTGATACATGATTATCTATGTCAAAAAATCTTGTTGAGCTTTCAAAAAGACCAAGATTGGAACCTAGTGCCTTTTGTTGGAGACATACAATTGAGAGCTTTTATGTCTTGGATACAAAATGAGATTAGTTGGGGTGAACAATACAATGCTTGCAAGAAGAAGGAATCTAGTATTCCCCTAGCCATTAGGGCTGAATCAAAGAACCCCAAAGACATTTATATAGATTGTTGTAGGTTTCTCTTTAGACCGAGCTATGGTAACAAAATTATGCCTTGGATTGAAGTTGTTTGTATAGTGAGCATGAAGTAAAAACTACTGCAAAAGAGGATACTATGAGGGGATATCTATCCCAAAGATGGAATCTATTGACTAATGAGCTAAAAAAAGTTGAGCCACATTCTGTCCACAACTATGTTGTTGCACTGAAGAGAATTGAAAGATATATCTAGCTTGGGAGAACCAAGGGGTGAGAATGGCTTCCTCTGAATTTTTAGTTGCCTACCCTCCTATAGCCTGTACCTAATTTCAGATTCTACAGGTATGACATTGAGGAACAACAATGATGGAGGAGACTTGATAAGCTGGGAGGATTTTACTGGAATCTTGATTCACCCACAACAGACACTGAAATTGGACAACTATTTGTTGCAGACTTCAAGGCCTTAACCAAGCATAAACATAACTCTTCCCTTGTTGGAGGACCAACAAAATGTTAGGTTGGGGGAGCGATGAGTCTAGATTTTGGTCTAGTTAGAGGGATAAAATCTCTTTTTATTTGCTATAATTACCATAGACTTTGATATTATATGCTGACACTTTTACATAGTTTCTCTCAGTCATAAGATAGTTTGGACTAATTTCATTTTTGTTGGTTTTAATGATATTTAACTATTATCTAAACCATCTATATTTATTTTTCGTGTGATTGATGAATGTTATTTAAGGTGGTTATGATTATGCAATTATTATGTGTACTAATATTACTCTGCAAACATGATTGAAATGCTAAGTTGAGGAGTCGTGTGAAGGTCAACTAAGGACGATAGTGAAAAAGACCCACGTTAGCCACATGTAACTGCCTTGTACCAATCTTTATGGCATTGAGCATTGCGAATGTTACCGTAGTGGTCAAGTTCACATTTGGGCATACATGTCTGAATGGAATCCTCTGGATGCATAACCGCCCTTTCCACTTTCTTCTCACTTTCCCTAAATGGCATCCTCTTAGTTAGTGGGATTTGATGGCCCTATTTAGTTGGTTTAAATAAGGTTTGAATCGTCCTTCTTCGAGCTAGCAAGTTAGTGAGTTGATCACCAAGTTCTTGTACAAGCTGATAATCAACCATATTTCTGTAATTGTATTTTCTAATGAATGAGATAAGATTCTGAGTTGAGTATCTAAGTTTGTGTTAGTTTAGAGGATACTCATCCAAGGGGGCCCACTTGGTGAGTAATACGTTCCTTTAGTTTAGTTAGATTAGTGTTAGTTTCTATTTAGTACTTAGTTAAGATCCTGGCATTGACTCTTCCTACAGCCACTAGAATTCCATTATGTGCCTATTCCTATAGCCAAGCGGGTTGAATAGTTTTATATTTGATGCACAATTTTCTTCCTATTATGCATAATCAATTTAGATTTAATTGAGTGATGTTCAACAATTTTTTTGTTTCCTTTCATGCAATTTACTTTCAGCATTATTCACTCTTAGTTGTAGAATGAAGATGACTACTTAGAAGTTCCTAGTGCACATATTGTGCTAACCCATTTCAAGTTCACATCCCTGGGTTGAAAACTTAAATGTACCTTCATGATGATAAAGATGGATATTTAGGTCAGATGTCCAATCTCTGAATCATGGTCATAAAGGCTAAGTTATTGAAATCATTTTAGGAGGTCGACACTCTCCAACTAGAAGATCTTTCCATCATGTACAGAAGAAGGGGACCCAATGTAGTAAGGTGCACATTTCACCCTACCAAGTGGTATCTGAAGGCCCACCCCCCTATGCTAGGAGACAGTAACAAGGTTCCCTAGGTAAGACTATCTACCACTAGACTTAGGCTAACACATATAATCTGAACTTTAACAAATACCATTACAACACTAACTCAAAAGATGCAATGCTTCTAGAACTAAATAATAAGATACAACAGTGAACCAACCATACTACTGACATAGAAGATGTGTCCCCACAAAGGTGCATGGGTTACTCGATAGATCTTCCCAGACCCTGACCTCCATCGAGAATCACTCTCCTACTATCAACATGTGGAATAAAACCACTCGAAAATTAGGAGGCAACAAATAACAAAATCCACTCCATACAAAGGAGGCAAAACATCCCCGTTCATGGAAATTGGGTAATCATTGATAAAGGCAACACACTAATCCAAGGGTAACAAATTGGGCCGACATTTAAAATAATACACAACCCCCAAATCCATATTACGACTGGAAGACTTATAATTGATTAACTAAGGCTTTAACAAATCCCCAAAACGTAACTAGAAGAAATCAGATACTAAGGGCACTCATGACAAGAATTAAATCTATCATTTGGATTTCTTAAATCCACCTCCATTCAGTGAAAAACATTAATATAAAAATTGTCCAATTTAACTAATTAAATAAAAACTCTTCTTTTCAGATAGAGAAGAAAATAACTAACAATATCTTCAATTTTTTGATTACTTTTATAAAATAACAATAATTTCCACTTCAAGACTAAATCTACAAGTTCTTCTATTTGTGCATATATGCATGCACCAATTTAAAATATATATTTAACAAAATTAATTATATATTTAAATATATATACATTGAATATATACATAATCATATATAAGAATATATAATTATATATATGTATGCCAAACTTTATACATTAAATATATAATAAAATATATAACAAGAAAATACAATATTAAATATATATTATATATATTAACATTATAAAAAATTACCAAATCAAATTTCATTTACATTGGCAGATGGTTTGAAAGGGCGATAGAATCAAGTAAAGTGAAATTCTTTAATATAGTCGTAGGGTTTAGGCATTGGCTGCTATAGTCGTGCCAACCAAAATTTATGGGGACGCCGACTATGTTACCACAGTCAACTCCCATGGTTGGGGTGACGATCTTTGCACAACTGGCTCCCCTTCCATGGGGGTCAGCTGGGTAAAGTTGTCGACTCCCCTCTAATACTTAGAACATTTTCATTAAGAAAAATAAACATTACAACCCTACACTTTAAGAATCCGCGTATGGATAATTCCATACGACATTTAAAAGAAAAATTTCTAGAAACTTTGTCAAAATTTAAGTAGTATAATATATATTTATATACCATAATATAAATGTGTATATATGTATATATATATATTTATATCAATTTGATTAACAAATGTTGGGTGATCCCACAAAGCTGGTTTACAATGTTTGGGAGATTCTGATTTTTGTTGAAATCACATATTTTAAGAAAATATAATGATTTAAGCCTTAAAAAGTTCCATTTTAAGGATTTCAATTGAAGAGGGTTTGATTAAACCACCTTAGATCAAACCCCCTTGGATAGAACCCCACTAGTTTTAAACCATACCTACAATGGAGTCTCCTTTACACCTATCAGAATGTTGATAAAAAAACACTTTTCATTTACCTTTTGGGGGATCCAATGAATTCATTTAAATTTTATTTCAAATGATCATGGTAGTCCTTAGAACAAACTATCCAATTAATATAATTTTAATATGTTTTGGTTTTATAATGTATGTGTTTTTTTAGTTTTATTAAACATTAATTTTTCATCAAAAATCAAGATCTATGTTCTGCACAAGTGGAAAAATAGGAAATTATTAAAATACAATTTTAAAGAATATTTTCAGGCTGGGTATTGATGTCCTTGATCCATTAAAAAAACTAAAATTTAATTTTGATACATACATACAAATTTATGTTGTATATAGTCCACCTATGTTTCAATTGTAATTGGTTTGACTTCGAAACTTGGTTAAGGATTTTTTTTTAATAAAACACTATGAAACCAAATGTAAGTGCTAGATATCATAGTTACAAATCTAAATTCGAAAAAAATAGAATTTTATGCTTCATACAAAAAAGTTATGTTGTATACGGTGAGCATCACTCCTTTAAAATTTTGTTTTTTAAAAAAAGATAGTTTTCGAAGGAGATGGAAAAAGAAGTGCAATCTAAATCCAAAATTTTTGAAAAAAATATATTTATAATCTATAGACAAAACTTCACAAATAACTAGTTTTCTTCATCTTCAAACTCCTCACAGTTTAGCCGCTATAGGAGCTTGAAAGTGAAGATTTAGTTAAAAAAAAATCAATTCATTGTCTAGTTTACCCAAAAATTGTAAACCAGTATTGTGGGATCACCCTATTGTAATTGGGAAAATAATTTCCAAAATGAGTTCTACAGGAAATCTTTTTTCAAAAACATTCAAAAGCCAAATTACAAGTGAAATTTTCAAATCAAATACAAAGAATTATTTTAACACTACCTAGAAAATGAATCTTAAAGAGATCAACAATAAAATTCATACAAATAATTTCACAAGAATTTTCTCGACAAATTCAAACCTATAGGAAAATGTTTCTACAAAAAATAAAATTTATTTCAGAGAGGTTTTCTTTCCAGATCCCTAAGTGTTTCCTTCTGGTTTCCCCTAAATTCACTATAATACCAATTTACTGTTTTGCTAAAGTTTCCACAAATAATTTCAATCTATAGAGGAAATGATTCTATAGAGAAATTTGTTTACAACAATAAAATTTTTAACATAAAACACAAACTTAAAGTTTTGCACAGGCAATCTTTTATAGAGAAGATCAAAACTAGAAGCTTTTCAATTTAAAACTTAACAAAATCTAAAGAATGAACCTGCAGTCCGATGCATGTGAATTTGTAAATATGAAGCAGTGCCTCCTCCACAACTCCCTTTAGAATAATACAATTTCCCGAACAACACAACAATTCTCGAGAACAATTTTTCTAAAGATTCAATAACACAAAAATTCTTTCTACAACAAATTCTTCCAAAAAAAATCCAGATCACATGCAAATCACAAAAATACTTCCCTTCAATCAATTTCCCAACACGCCAAAATATCCCCGTGCTTTTGTCGTGAAGAAGCTTTCCATTTCTTCCATCAAAGCCACAATCTTCTCTTGTGAATAACAACCTCATTAATTCTTCTAACACATGTTAAAAAATAACAAAATATCTCTAACCACCCATTTTGCATAAAATCATCTAGAAATATAAAATTAAAAAATTTAATAATTACAAAATATTTACCATTTCAAATTTAACTTAATTAACTAATTTAATTAATGAGTAAACAATATAATTTTAGGATTATACTATTACCAATTAAATTGAACTAATTAATTTATTAATTCAAAACTTCTAACATTAAAATAATATTAATTTAATAATCAACTTTAATTGATTAAATTGATTAAATTCCCTTTTTAAGCATTTTAACATAATAAATCAAAGCAATAATAAACAAATTTTAACAACCAAAATTGACTAGACCAGACGACACACTGAGACTAGGGTAAAGGCTTGACACATGAATCCTAGTGACTATCTCCCAATCAACATTTTTGTTGGGCAATGGACATGCTCAAACCTGTGAAACCAGGTGGAGACGATGTTTTGTACCTACAAACCTATAAACATGACATATATAGAACATGTGTATATATATATATATACATCATAATAGAACACACCATGAAGAGGGAATCATAGAATTGTAGGGCACTTGCAAGCGAGTGATGCAATTTCATCCCCTTCACCAATACAATATCACAAAACTGATAGCTCTAACATATATAATCTACTCATGTGCAATCAACAATGTTATTCCAAATAATCATAATGCTAATTTAAGGCATGTCAAATGATAACAAAAAAGTAGAGTAACATCACATCACAACATATAATCCACATTGCTCTATAAATAGTGATCAAATAACAACAAAGCATTGTAATCTAAGCATAAGAGAAAAAAAGAGGGGTGTTACATTCTACCCCCTAGGGTCAGGCTCACTCCTAGAAGCTTGTAAATACCCCTAGAACAAACTCCATATAATCACACATAATCAATGGTTCCAAAAATGAACCACTCCATACACCAACATAAAAACAACAGTAACTAGAGTCATAATCCTCTAAGCCAAATAAACTGCCAATCCAAACAACCAACAAAATCTCAAAAACACATAGCCTAACATAACAAGAATCATTGCAGAGGAAACAAAACTTAAGGAACTTCCTCAACCTCATGTACTGCAAGATTTACATGAGGTCCTGAATCAATTGCCTATCCATTACCAGTAATCTCCACATCTGTACCTCGATGCTCTGTCCGATGATGATCAACCACTACACTCATCCCATGAGTCCTTCCTATGTCATTCCTTGTTGGATTTGTAGCCACTGATCTCTGACCAAATCTAGGTGTGTTCCTTTGAGGACATTGTCTAGCTATGTGGCCCTATCGCCTGCAAGTGTAACATCCTGTACCTCTACCTATTGCAACTTGTGTGCTTTGAGTTGACTGGCCGAGAGGATGGAGCAAGGATTGTAACCAACTCCGAATCCTCCTATGTGAAAGACAATCACCATGAAACTCAAAGCCTACTATGTACACCCTATCAAAAAGAACACCAATCATCCAATTCTCAAACTCCAAACCTCCATAAGAACGATTTCTGAGTGGAGAACATGCCCTCAAAATTTCCATCATAAGTCTCATTAAAATAGAAATATTTCTCCTCCTAGGGAACCTTTCCCTTTCCCTAAATACCTGTTGACCACCCTCCTATCTAGGACCAAGCCGAGTAAGAATCTCCTCAAGCAAAGAATGTCACTGAGGACCCAGGTGCTCCTCAAGATCATTCTTATGGGGACTCATAAAAGAAGAGTTCATACGATCATCTCCACAACCACCTCTTCTAGGCATCCTATACACACCATCCAAGAAAGGAGTCACAACCAAAAGGAAAAATTAACATATAGAAACTCATAAATCAAGCACCATTCTCATGATTAAACATAAATTCTACACATACACACCAATACACATCACCAGAAATCACAACACAAAGCCACACATGGGTCCATCTGGACTCTGAAAAGCAGCATACTAATCCATGATACAAAAATCCATGAACCAAGAGCCAATAACCATCACACATAATCCATACATCACATCAATGGCTTTATGGTGTTAGGCCACACATAAGGTGAGACCATCCAAACAAAACCACAATGACCTGTCTATTGTTGTGTAAGGTGATTAACCTCCAAAAGATAGTCATCACAGATAGGTGGGTAGTGGGTCCTAGTTGCATAATAGCCTCACATACCCCCATCCTCAATGTTCCCTACATCTATTTCCTTGTATACACTCACCAAGTCTGCATCATACGCCCTTGGAGAGGAATCACAATATGACACATTGCTGACATTGAAAATAATCAAAATAAACTAGTTTAGCCACCAAAGTCATAAAGAAGAGAAAATAAAAATTGAATTTCAACAATAAGGTAATAAATATACATAATTTCAACACTAAATCAAATATAACCATGAGGGTTATAAGAAAATAAGATTGAAAGGTGTGGCTAAACCATCCCAATCAAATTTAAACAAGGTGTTGGCCTTCACAATCAACTGAAAATCATCAATAATCATAAAGAAAGTTCACAATCTTTAAAATTGCACTATACAATACTATGTGACTAGATGCTAGCCACCAAATGAGGAAGGAGGAAACAACGTCTAGCTATAGTAATAGCCCTCATGTGGTGCAAAGTGAGCACCCATCCACATGACCTAGAGTGTATCCACGACTATCACGTCATCACTCGACATGGTCATACACCAGTTGGAGAAAGCATGTACTGGTCATATGCCATGTGGCAGTGTGTTTGTGGGTCCACAAAAGTAGTCACACATAGAACACACCTTGCATAGCGATACCTCATGGAAAAGGCACATGCAAGTACTCATCGTAGCTAGAGGTATACATGGCTAGGATCTACTCATATGCCACCCAAACAACATGGTCGAAGAAGCCATGGTTATCCCTCTACAAGTGTTCAAGGTCCCATAACACTCATCACATAAGTAGGCTATCAAAGACAATCTCATAATGTGCTTTCATGTGTCTAAGCATGTGGCATCGTGTAACACGACATCATCACCATCACTATGCTAGAACATTAATGGTTGTGGCATCGTACCTATTGCATCATGTCGAAACACATGCAAATATAGTATTTCATAGCATCATCACCAACACTATGTCAGAACATCAATGAAGTGTGGCATCTTATCTATTACATCATGTCAGAACATGTGCATATACACTAAATATATAATTCAAAATGGTAATATCATTATGGGGCTACCTGAGCTTCACCTCTCATACATACGAGGTTAACTCAATAATGTCAAATCAACATCCCTACGGATGGCTAGGCATATACTAGAAAACCTATGTTGTTGTACTCACATCTATGGGGATTGGGCTAATACATATGGATCAAGTATCCTGATCCGTCATAAGGGAAAGTAGTGGGTACGTTTCCTTGAGATTGGTCGAGTTGAGACACTTTGTGCCACAATATGCGTACGCTACACACTCCACCCAAGGAACTTTGTGGTTTCCCTTTACGGATTGAGGGCTAGAGAACCACAAGAAAATAATTCTATGAAACTAACTTTTCGTTACTCTTATATAAAATTATAACCACACATGGGTTGGCCCTCAATCAGGTAACAAACATACAAACACACATTTTGGTATGGTAAATCCAACATCAATATGCAACTTTTCCCCATGGATGGGTACCAAGTAACACCATCCCATGGACACACAAAGAAAGTACGGGCTATTCACAACACTCAAACAAGACACAATTATTGGTTCCTTACATTTACAGGGGGTACAACTACATACATATTCCCATAAGAAAATATAATTCCATCACCCATGGGATATATATCATTACTTTCCACCCATAACCTTTTATTAATTTTCTATCACTCTACTCTTTTCCAAAAAGTATATCATGCTAAATGTCAAAGACATGAACACATGATCACTTAACAACACCACTAACAAATTCACAAGGACAACATAGTGGACTGAAATGTGCCCAAAGTACCTAATGTATGAAATTGGAGCTCTGATACCATGTGTAATGGACCACCTTGTAACCCTAGAGGATGTTGCAACAACTACAAAAGCATACAAATTTTAATATATAGATCATAATAGAACACACTGTGAAGAGGGAATTGTAGAATCGAAGGGCGCTCACAAACAAGTGATGCAATTTCTTCCCCTTCACCAATACACTCACAAAACTGACAGTTCTAACATATACAATCTACTCATGTGCAATCAACAATGTTATTCCAAATAATCATAATACTAATCTAAGGCATGTCAAATGATAAAATCAAAGTAGAGTAACATCACATCACAACATATAATCCACATCGCTCTATAAATAGCGATCAAATAACAACAAAGCATTGTAATCTAAGCATAAGAGAAAAATAGAGGGGTGTTACATTCTCCCCCCTAGGGTCAGGCTTGCCTCTGGAAGCCTACAAATACCCCTAGAAAAAACTCCATATAATCACACATAATCAATGGTTCAAAAACTGAATCACTCCATACACTAACATAAAAACAACAGTAACCAAAGTCATAATCCTCTAAGCCAAATAAACTACCAATCCAAACAACCAACAAAATCTCAAAAACACATAGCCTAACATAACAAGAATCATTGCAGAGGAAACAACACTGAAGGTACTTCCTCAGCCTCCTATATTGTAGGATTTACATGAGCTCTCGAATCAACTGCCTGTCCATTACTAGTAATCTCCACATCTATACCCTGATGCTCTGTCCAACAATGATCAACTATTGCACTCGTCCCATGAGTCCTTCCCACGTCATTCCTTACTAGCTCTGTAGCCAATGATCTCTAATTGAACCTAGTTGTATTCCTCTGAGAACATTGTCTAGCTATGTGGCCCTATTGGCCGCAAGTGTAACATCTTGTACCTCTACCTGTTGCAACCTGTGTGCTCTGAGCTAACTAGTCGAGAGGATAGAGCTAGGATTGTAACCAACTCTGAATCCTCCTATGCGAGAGATGATCACTGTGAAACCTGAAACCTACTTACTGTGTACACCCTATCAAAAAGAACACCAATCATCTAATTCTCAAACTCCAAACCTCCATAAGAATGATTGTTGAGTGGAGAATGTGCCCTCAAAATGTCCATCATAAGTCCTGCTAAAACAAAAATATTTCTCCTCCTAGGGAACCTTTCCCTTTCCCTAAATACCTATCAACCACCCTCCTATCTAGGGCCAAGCCAGGTAAGAATCTCCTCAAGCAAAGAATATAACTAAGGACCCAGGTGCTCCTCATGATCATTCTCATGGGGACTTAGAAAAGAAGAGTTCAAATGATCATCTCCATGACCACCTCTTCTAGGCATCCTATACACACCATCCAAGAAAGGAGTCACAACCAAAAGGCGAAATTAACATACAAAAACTCATAAATCAAACACCATTCTCATGATTAAAAATACATTCTACGCATACACACCAATACACATCACCGAAAATCACAACACAAAGCCACACATGGGTCCATCTGGACTCCAAAAAGTAGCATACTAATCCATGATACAAAAATCCATGAACCAAGAGCTAATAACCATCACACATAATCCATACATCACATCAATGGCTTGATGGTGTTAGGTGATACATAAGGTGAGACCATCCAAACAAAACCATAATGGCCTATCTCTTGTTGTGTAAGGTGATTAGCCTCCAAGAGATAGTCATCACACATAGGTGGGTAGTGGGTCCTAGCTGCATAACAGCCTCACATACCCCCATCCTCATTGTTCCCTATGTGTACTTCCTCGTATACACTCACCAAGTTTGCCACATACATCCTTGGAGAGGACTCACAATACGACACATTGTCGACATTGAAAACAATAAAAATAAATTAGTTTAGCCACCAAGGTCATAAAGAAGAAAAAATAAAAATGCAATTTCAACAATAAGGTAACAAATGTAGGAGTTGAGAAAATACAACACCACAAACCCCGAAGATCGCCTGCATGCAAATAACCTGTCACAAAAGAAGAGATGGAGACAAACAAGCAAGGGTTCTCTAAAAACTGGAAATGTATATATCAGAGAGAATGAGAGAATGAATTGATATGAAATACAATGGGATCAATCCTTATAAAAAGGAGATCATGCAAACCCTAATAAAACCCTAATAGGAAAAACCCTAATAGAAGCCCTAATAGGATAACATTTAATAATTAATATAATTATTAAATGTCACTTTATGCAAACTAGCGTGAAATCTTAAGAAGGGAATAAAGGTAACTTAATCAACACAATTAAGTTAAAACCTTTACTCTAACTCCCCCCCTTAAGATGAGCAACAGTGCAACTACAAACAAATGCAGAAAAGCAAAGGTAACTACAATGCAAGAAGGCAACATGGGTCCCGGCAACTAGGCCAGATAAGGTACCCAAATACAACCAAATCTCTATAAAATGGAGAAATAGAGAAAACCTCATGGGAAAAAGCTCTACTCCAAAAAGAGAAGAAGAAAGCCAAGAAGAGACATCACTAAAGCAAAAGAAGCTGCAAACAACTGTCGAAAGATGACTGCTATGGTGCTGAAGAACCTCCGCTGAAGATAGGATGATCAGGAACAAGAAGACAATAATCTGCATAAGTGCCCATACGACACTACTCGAATCAGATGGCAAACAAAGGCAAACACCTGGAATGAAGATACAGATGGCACAAGAACCAATAGTCTAAAACACTAATCAACTAAGAATGGAAGATTCCTTCCAAGGCGAAACCAAGGAAGCATTAGCACGAACAGTATAATACCCCCCCATAATGGTGAACTGGGAGCCTGACAGATCAACTGAAATGGTGTGCAACACCCTGTAGTGCATGAAGAAAAAGATACAACATCTAAAAGTGCACAAAAAAGCACCTACAACTGAAAAAGTGTTGTGCAAAACAAAGCACACATGCATGAGGCTGGAATCATATGATCCACTGTCGTCGTGGAGGGACACTCACCGGACAAGGATGTGATGGCAAAACAAAGACAAACTACACAACCCCTCATGGCACTTTATAATATCAGTGCGAGTACAAAATATGGCACAACCTTATGTGCAAAATCCCCAAAAGATGCATGTACAATAGTGTGACACTTTATCTCAGTGCGTTTACATAAAAGATAGCTTACAAATGATGCTCAAAATGTCTTCAAAGGACAAAATGCTGGAAATACATGAAGAACAGCCAAAAACGAAGCATCCCATGCAAACAAAATGTTTCCAAGAGAAAATATGTCCAGGTAATCCACTAGAATGTGAAAACACAAATAACTAAATAAAAGATACCTGAAGTGAAATCTGGAAAAATGGCATGGATGAAACTGAAGAGCTCAGAAATACGGTTCCAAAGCCGTTGAGATTGTGAAAAACGGAGAAACTGATCAAAAGTTATGAGCTTGAGACTGAAGTTGAGAAAATACAACACCACAAACCCCAAAGATCACCTGCATGCAAATAACCTATCACAAAAGAAGAGATGGAGAAAAACAAACAAGGGTTCTCTGAAAACTGAAAATGTATATATCAGAGAGAATGAGAGAATGAATTGATATGAAATACAATGGGATCAATCCTTATAAAAAGGAGATCATGCAAACCCTAATAAAACCCTAATAGGAAAAACCCTAATAGAAGCCCTAATAGGATAACATTTAATAATTAATATAATTATTAAATGTCACTTTATGCAAACTAACGTGAAATCTTAAGAAGGGAATAAAGGTAACTTAATCAACATAATTAAGTTAAAACCTTTACTCTAACAACAAATACACGTAATTTCAGCACTAAATCAAATATAACCATGAGGGTTATAAGAAAATGAGATCACAAGGTGGGGGTAAACCATCACAATCAAATTTAAACAAGGTTTCGACGTTCACAATCAACTAAAAATCATCAATAACCATAAATAAAGTTCACAATCTTTAAAATTGTACTTTACAACACTGTGGGACTAGATACTAGCCACCAAACAAGGAAGGAGGAAACAATGTCCGGCTATAGTAATATCCCTCATGTGGTGCAGAGTGAGCACACCATCCACATGACCCAGAGTGTATCCACGACTATCACGTCATCACTTGACATGGTCATACGCTAGCTGGAGAAAGCACGTAATAGTCATATACCATGTGGTAGTGTGTCTATGGGTCCGTGGAAGTAGGTACATGCAAAACACACCCCACATAGCGATAGCTGATGGAAAAGGCACACACAAGTACTCATCATAGCCAAAGGTATACATGGCTAGGATCTACTCATATGCTACCTAGCCAACATGGTTGAAGCAACCATGAGTGTCCCTCTACAAGTGTTCAAAGCCCCATAATGTTCATCACACAAGTAGGCTATCAAAGATAATCGCATAATGTGCCTTCACATGTCTAAGAACGTGGCATCATGTAACACAACATCCATCACCATCACTATGTCGGAACATCAGTGGGGTGTGTCATCGTACCTATTACATCATGTAGGAACACGTGTAAATACTATATTTCATAGCATCATCACTAGCACTATGTCGAAACATCACTAAGGTGTGGCATCGTATCTATTACATCATGTCAAAACATGTGCAGATACACTAAATATATAATTCAAAATAATAATATCAATATGGGGCTACCCAAACTTCAGCTCTCATACAAATGAGGTTAACTCAATAATTCCAGATCAATGTCTATAATACCCCTCCATTTTGCTTTTTGTTCAAGTTGCTTTATGCTATGTTTGGTTGCAGTTACTTTGATACTGGATACATTTTCTTATGATGTTTTGATCGCTACTATTGAGCGACAACTATTATTGTGGGATGCAGTTATGTGATTATTGTTTCACATGCATTATGGATTAATGATGTTGTAGAGTTAACATGAGATGTTATTATGAGATTACTGGATTATGATGGAAGTGTCAATTTCGATGAGTGTATTGGTGAAGAGGACGGTTTCGCATCACTTGCTTGTGAGCGCCCTACGAATCCGTAATTTCTTCTTCACGGTGTGTATTATATGCTGGATATATTGTATGATGTTGTTTACTTGTTTTTTCAGGATTGCAGGTACATGATATCGACTCCACCTGGTTTCATAGGTTTGAGCGTGTCGATCCAATGATTAAGTTGAACGAGAGATAGTAGCTAGGTAACATGTGTCAAGTTTACACCCTAGCCTTAGTGTGTCGTTAGTCATGTGTGCCGAGTCATTGTCTGTCTTGCTTTAATGTTATTTAATTCTGAAGGATTCTTGATTTGGAAATAGATATTTAGAATAATTGCATTTAAATAATGTTGATGGTTATTTAATTTAAATAATGCAATGTGGATAAAAGTTTATATTTAAATTAATTAATTATATTTAATTTATTTAATTAATTAAATTTAATCCAAGGGGGTTGAATTTAGTTATTAAATAATTAAATTAATTAATTAAACGTGATGCAAGAAAATGAAAGGAAATAAAAGAATTAAAATTAATTTTGGAATTTAATTTCAACGTGTGGGAATTAAATTAGAAATTGTAATTAAATGTTTATTTGGGAAATGAGTTTCAACTTTGGAAATTAATTTATTATTTGAAATTGCATTTTAAATTGAAAGTGGGTTTTCGAAAATTGGAATTGGAATTGAAATTGAAATTAATATCTAATTTGCATGCAATGTGAATTAGGGTTGTAAAAATTGAAATTGAAATTGAAATTGAAATTAATATCTAATTTGCATGTAATGTGAATTAGGGTTGTATTAGGTATTTTTTGATTTATAAAGAATACATGTTTTAATTTCAGGAAAGAAAGTTTTTAGAAAAATACATTTTTACAGCAGAGAAGAAATTTTGGAAAATTTGCACAAGAAGGGTTTGAAGAAAGTTTTGATTGTAGAATTGATTGGAGGAAAGATTGTTTGCATTTGTTGGGTTTTGTATTGGATTCATTGGAGGATTGAAAAAAATTCAAGAAATCTTTGGAGGAGGCTTGCATCAGAATTCATCTTTTCCTGTAGCTTCTTGTACCAGGTTTTCCTCTTTGTGTTTTATTGTTCTTGATTGTTTTTTTAAAATAGTAGTGATTAAAGATTTTTTTGTTAAATCTGTTTTAGAAAATAAATTTATTATTAGAAGAAAAGAATCAAATAAATTTACAACTTTTGCTTTGTGAAAATTCTTGAGTGAAAATTGTGAAAACCCTAGTTGAATTTAAATTATTTGAGGAAATCGATTATTTTGTTATTGGAATCAAACATAGAGATTGAACGAAGCATTTAGAATGTTTTTTTTAGAAAATGAAACCCTCTGTTTATTATTAAAAATCGGATTTTAAAATCCGCAAGGTAGTTATATTTTTCATGGTAAAATGGTCTGGTTGCATTGCATATAACTCCACTTACACAAACTGGGTTGTCAGAAAATTTAAAGGGTTTCTGCACCTTGAAATTTTCTTATCCTTTCCAAAAAATCGCAAATACCCAGATCGTAGTTTTTGCGCTATGCTTGAAACACGAGACTACTATTAAGTTATTTTCCCATGGCTGCTCTGATAATGTAATAATAATAAATTGATATTTATAAATATTAATATTTTATGTATTGTTATTATAATATCAAAATATTATTTAATAATATTTTATATTATAATTTATAATATTAAAGTATTATATTTATTTATATTATTTTAAATAAATGTGTATATTAGATTAGTGGAATTAAAATTATAAACGTATGGGGAAATTATTGTTTATTTTAAAATGACATGTTAAAGTTTAATTGAAGGAGTTAAATATTTGATTTAAAAAATGCATAATTTAAAATTTAATTGCGGAATATAAATTCTTGTGTAAAAGGTCCAATTATTAATTTGATTTAATTGAAAATATATATATATGATATTGGATTATAGTCCAAATATTGATCTTATTTTAACACAATAAGTTATGGAAGAGACCAAATGTTAATTTGATTAATTTTATAATGATTTAATTTGCAAGGGCAATTGGTTATTTAATTTAAAGTGAAATGTTTTGAGTTATAGTTGAAAATACTTATTTTGTTAAGAACAATTAGAGAATAAAATATTAGTGTAATTTCTCCCCTATCTGAAAAGATGAATTCTTAATTCAGTTTTATCGATATAATGAATTACGTAATGAAATGAGAAATGGATTTAGAGTATCCAAATGTAGTTTCTTCTATTGCCTTCAATGATTATGTCTTTCGTGTTTAATACTTTGAGAATGGGTTGAATACCTGTTAATTTATAAGTCTTCCAGATGGTCTGTTGTTTGTGAGGGTTGTTGTTGTGATGTCAACCTATTGCGAATTATCTTGGTAGTGCATGGGATCGTGTTGTTTTAAAAATAAATTCAAGAATTGATTATTATGAAGAGACAATTAATTATTTTAATTTAATCATTTTCTATTTGAACAATTTATTTGTTGAGAATGTATATTTTATGGTTTGAATAAATGGATGTATGTAATAAGAGTTTGGAAAGGGAAACTTTTAGATGAGATTAACATAGGGTGTTGTTGGAAAACTAAAAGAAATATAAGGTTTGGGTTAGGAAATTGAAAAAAATTATTGTAGAAGATTTATGTTAGTTTTAAAGGAAAACAATGGATTCGACTTAAATTATTTGAACTAGTCTATCCTTTATTATAAAGGCACTTATTTAGTTTTTTGTTCAATTAATTTTGAAAAGGCAATAGTTATTATGTTTTATTTCCATAGAGCAAATTAATCATTGTGATTGGAATATTAAAGAATCTATATAATTGAGTTTATTAATATATATGTTTGGTGTATATATAATATGGAGCATATAAAAATATGTTAAGAGTAAATTCATTATCGTATTTAATTTTAATAAGATGTATGCAATATATTATTGAATAGAGATTTAAAATGGATTGATTAGTGTATATGGGTAAGTGGATAGAGAAACGATATTTTATTATATTAAAGAGATCGCATGTTCTAAATAGGAAATTGAATAGAGATTTAAAATGGATTGATTAGTGTATATGGGTAAGTGGATAGAGAAACGATATTTTATTATATTAAAAAGATCACATGTTCTAAATAGGAAATTGAATAGAGATTTAAAATGGATTGATTAGTGTATATGGGTAAATGGGTAGAGAAACGATATTTTATTATATTAAAGTGATTGTATGTTCTAAATAGGAAATTGAATGAAATATAAGATTTGGCTAGAAAATGGAAAAAATTTACTTGCATGGATTTGTGTCGATTTAAAAGTAAATTAAAAAGTTGTTTTATTGATGAGGCAATCAATTATGTTATTTATTAATTTCTATTTAGATTAATTGAATCATTGTGATTGGATTATGAAAGAGATATGGATTTAGTATATCCAAAAGTAGTATCTTCCTCATGATTATCTTAAAGGATTTAATTCTCTGTATTCAGTAAAGGGAAGTAAGTTTAATTGTTTTAGATTTCCAATAATGAAAAGGGAAATAGGGGTTATGATTATTTTAGATGATCTAGTTATCGTGTCTTTGACTTTGTCAACACTACCTATTGAATGAGTATGGATTTAGGAAATCCAAATATTAGATTTGATTAATGACTTGAATGCTTTTGTTGCTATGTCGTCAAGTTGCATTGTTGGTTTTGAGATTTAGTGTTAGTCCTAAATTATAAGTCTTCTAGGAGAACTTAGAGGATGAGGGTTGTTGAACCTTTATGTCATCCAATTGTTTTCCCTTGGGTAGTGCATGGCGTCTTTTCAGTTTACTCGGTTTCCTTGAACGGGGATCTTTTGTACCTCTTGTTAAAGGAGTGGACTATGTGATTGTTGCCTCCAAGATGTTTGGAGTGAGTTCTATCTTTTGTTTCCTCATTGTTTTGGAGTGGATTATGATGCCTAGTTGATATGCACTTGTGTTTCCCTTGGTGGATTGTTTGGGTGTGTGTTATCGAATAGAAGAGTGGCTTTTGTTAGGGGCCAGAGCCCAAAGTGGTAAACCGAGTAACCTTCAGAAGTGAGTTAATCAAGTGATAATTAAATTAATGTACTTAGATGATTAGGATGCAGTTCACACTAATCAAGATAATTTAATCCTCACTCATAGACACAAGGGCTCGTATAGACTTGGGATGAGTGAGAAGGCCTGGAATGGCATAGTCATTTATCTTGTCAGTACGAGAGGTATTTGATGTCGCACGAGTGAGTATGAGTGTCGGGATTCGGTTGAGGCCACCAGGATTACCAGAGCCTATGAAGGATGCCCAGAGGAGATCTCATGACTAATATGTGATGACACTCTATCTAGGACAACTGTTGTTAATTGTTTTATATGTATGGTTCTATGAACATACTTGATCTACTTTATGTTTGGAAGCAATGTGACCTATGTCAGTGATGTGAATGTTGTACTTGATTTGTACTTGTTTGGTGATCGAGTTGAACTTGTTAGTTCATTTGTTTGGTTATATCAGTATGAGTCAGTATGAGTCTATCTTTGCTTAGTGGTTGTAGATCTTTTTCCATGTTACTTTGTTACTATCTCCTAACATGGGGGGTGGGCCTTCGGGTACCACTTGGTTGGGTGGAACATGCACCAAAACCGTTGGGTCCCCATTGATCTTCAGTACTTGGTGGCGAGGCATCCAGATGGATAGCTCACGGTTCTTGTTGTAATTTCTTGCATTGTAATATTACAATTTGTATAAGATATTTTATCCCTCTTTTGTTATGAGGTGGAGTTATGTAATTGTAATACATTTGTACTATTTCTTCATTCTGGGAATGAGTGATGTAACTATTGGATTAAGTTAATGTTTATGAGATTGTATCTTGGTTGATTATCTTACTATGTTATGTGGTATTCTTATGATGTATGATGTTTATTTCATAAATTTCATAATGCTATGGTTATATGTAATATGTATGTGTGGGTTTAAGTAATCCTAACCTTGTAGCCTTAGAGGTTGTTGTTAATCAGTAAGTGAATGTGTATGTTAAATGCACTTTATTAAAAAAAAAAAATTGGTTCGCTTAAGACGTTAATTGCAACTTCCTTTAAGGTTACTTGGCGGGGCATTACAATGTCCCTACAGGTGGCCAAGCATATACTAGCAAACCTATGTTGTTGTACTCACATATGTGGGGATTGGGCTAACACATATGGATCAAGTATCCTGATCCATCATAAGGGAAAGTAGTGGGTACATTTCCTTGGGATTGGTTGAGCTGAGACACTCTACATCACAATATGCGTACGCTACACACTCCACCCAAGGAGCTTTGTGGCTACTACTATCCCTTCACGGATTGAGGGATAGAGAACCAAAAGAAAAGAATTATATGAAACTAGCTTTTGGTTACTCTTATATATAAGTTTCAAACACACATGGGTTGGCCCTCAATCAAGTAACAAACATGCAAACACACATTTTGGTATGGTAAATACCACATCAATATGCAAATTTTCCCCATGGATGGGTACCAAGTAACACCATCCCATGGACACACAAAGCAAGTATGGGCTATTCACAACACTCAAACAAGACACAATTACTGGTTCCTTATATTTACAGGGGGTACAACTACATACATATTCCCATAAGAACATCTAATTCCATCAAGCATGGGATACATATCATTACTTTTCATCCATAACCTTTTATCAGTTTTCTATCACTCTAATCTTTTCCACAGAGTATATCATGCTAAATGTCAAAGCTATGAACACGTGATCACTTAACAACACCACTATTAGATTCACAAAGATAACATAGTGGAATCAAATGTACCCAAATTACCCAGTGTATGAATGTGGAGCTCTGATACCATGTGTAATGGCCCACCTCATAACCCTAGAGGATGTTGCAACAACTATGGAAGCATACAATTTTTTTCTTTCTAAAGTGCATTATTAACATGAAAGATGCACTACACTACTGCAACAACCTCTAAGGCATGAGACAAATATTACATCTAAATCCAAACATATACAATACTCACATAATGCATTTAACTAATTACTAAACAAGAATTAAAGTACATTCATTCAAATCATCTAAATTACATCACATAGAATAGAATTACTTAAGATCTAGATTACATTAATTTTTACAAATAAATTTTACAATGCTCTTTCCTAGAATGAGGAAGATCATAACTAACTATTAAAAATTACAAGAGACCTCCTCGAATACAACTGAGGAGTAAATTAAATACAAGTGTCAACTGAAATAATACATCAAGTGAACATAATGAAACAACTAGCACCCACGAGCTCTCCAACCAGAAGATCTTGCCATCATGTATAGAAGAAGGGGAGCCAATGGAGTAAGGTGCACGTTCCACCTAACCAAGTGGTACCAAAGTCCCATCCCCCATGCTAGGAGATAATAACAAGGTTCCCTAGGCAAGACTATCTACCACTAGACACAGTCTAACACATATAATCTAAACTTTAACAAATACCATTAAAACACTACCTCAAACGATACAATGCTTCTAGAATTAAATAATAAGATACAACAATGAACCAACCATACTATTGACATAGGAGAAGTGTCCCCACAAAGGTGCATGGGTTACCTGACAAATCTTCCTAGACCCCAACCCCCATCAAGAATCACTCTCCTACTATCAACATGTGGAATAAAACCACTCCAAACTTAGGAGGCAACAAATAAAAAAATCCACTCCATACAAAGGAGGAAAAACATCCTCGTTCGTGGAAACCAGGTAATCACTGATAAAGGAAACACACTAATCCAAGGGTAACAAATTGGGTTGACATTTAAAATAATACACAACCCCCAAATCCATATTACGACTGGAAGACTTATAATTGATTAACTAAGGCTTTAACAAATCCCCAAAACGTAACTAGAAGAAATCAGATACTAAGGGCACTCATGACAAGAATTAAATCTATCATTTGGATTTCTTAAATCCACCTCCATTCAGTGAAAAACATTAATATAAAAATTGTCCAATTTAACTAATTAAACAAAAACACTTATTTTTAGATCGAGAAGAAAAGATCTAACTAACAATATCTTCAATTTATCGATTACTTTTATAAAATAACAATAATTTCCACTTCAAGACTAAATCTATAAGTTCTTCTACTTGTGCACATATGCATGCACCAATTTAAAACAAATATATTTAAAAACATTAATTTTATATTTAAATATATACATTGAATATATACATAATCATATATAAAAATATATAATTATATATATGCCAAAGTATATACATTAAATATATAATAAAATATATAACAATAAAAAACAATATTAAATATATATTATATATATTAAAATTATAAAAAATTACCAAATCGAATTTCATTTACATTAGCGGATGGTTTGAAAGGGTGCTTGAATCAAGTAAAGCTAAAGTCTTTAATATAGTCGTAGGGTTTAGGCATTGGTTGTTATAGTAGCGTCGACCAAAAGTTATGGGGGTGTTGGCTTTGTTACCACAGCTGGATCCCATGGTTGGGGTCCTGGCCTTTGCATAGTTGGCTCCCCTTCCATGGGGGTCGGCTGGGTAAAGATGCCAACTCCCCTCTAATACTTAGAACATTTTCATTAAAAAAATAAACATTACAACCTTGCGTTTTAGGAATTCATGTGTGGATAATTCCATACAACGTTTAAAAGAATATTTACCAGAAGATTTATCAAAATTTAAGCAGTATAATATATATTTATATATATATATACCACAATATAAATGTGTATATATGTAGGTATATATATATATATCAATTTGATTAACAAATACTGTAATTGGGAAAATAATTTCCAAAATGAGTTCTATAGGAAACATTTTTCAAAAACATTCAGAAGCAAAATTATAGGTGAAAATTTCAAATCAAATACATATAATTCTTTTAACATTTCCCAAAAAACGAATCTTAAAGAGATCAACAATAAAATTCATACAAAAAATTTCACAAGAATTTTCTCAACAAAATCAAACCTATAGGAAAACGTTTCTACATAAAATAAAATTTCTTTTAGAGAGACATTTTATTTCCAGATCCCTAAGTGTTTCCTTCTGGTTTCCCCTAAATTCACTATAATACCAATTTACCATTTTGCTAAAGTTTCCATAGAGAATTTCAATCTACAGAGGAAATGATTCTACAGAGAAATTTGTTTACAACAATACAATTTTTAACACAAAACAAAAACTTAAAAGTTTGCACATGCAATCTTTTACAGAGAAGATCAAAACTAGAAGCTTTTCAATTTAAAACTTAACAAAATCTAAAGATTGAACCTACAGTCTAATGCCTGTGAATTTATAAATCTGAAGCAACACCTCCTCCACAACTACCTTTAGAATAATACAATTTCCCGAACACCACAACAATTCCCGAGAACAATTTTTCTAAAGATTCGAGAACACAAAATTTCTTTCTACAACAAATTCTTCCAAAAAAATTCCAGATCACATGTAAATCACATAAAGACTTCCCTTCAATCAATTTCCCAACACACCAAAAATATCCCCATGCTTTTGTCATGAAGAGGCTTTCCACTTCTTCCGTCAAAGCCACAATATTCTCCTGTGAATAACAACCTCATTAATTCTTCTAACACATGTTAAAAGATCGCAAAATATCTCTAACCACCCATTTTGCATAAAATCCTCTAGAAATATAAAATTAAAAACATTTAATAATTACAAAATATTTACTATTTCAAATTTAACTTAATTAACTAATTTAATTAATCAATAAACAATATAATCTTAGGATTAGACTATTTACCAATTAAATTAAATTAGTTAATTTATTAATTCAAAACTTCTAACATTAAAATAAGATTAATTTAATAATCAACTTTAACTGATTAAATTCATTAAATTCCCTTTTTAAGCATTTTAACATAATAAATCAAAGTAATAATAAACAAATTTTAACAACCAAAACTGACTAGACTAGATGACACACTGAGACTAGGGTAAAGGCTTTACACAGGGATCCTAGCTACTATCTCCCAATCAACATTTTTGTTGGGCAATGGACATGCTCAAACCTGTGAAACCAGGTGGAGCCGATGTCATGTACCTAAAAACATGTAAAAATGACATATATAGAAAATGCATATATATACATCATAATAAAACACACTGTGAAGAGGGAATCGTGGAATCGCAGGGCGCTTGCAAGCGAGTGATGCAATTCTATCCCCTTCACCAACACACTATCACAAAACTGGCAGTTCTAACATATATAATCTATTCATGTGCAATCAACAATGTTATTCCAAATAATCATAATGCTAATCTAAGGCATGCCAAATGATAACATCAAAGTAGAGTAGCATCACATAACAACATATAATCCACATCGCTCTATAAATAGCAATCAAATAGCAAAAAATCATAAGAGAAAAACAAAGGGGTGTTACATCATCAATTAATTAAACTATCATATGTAATTAACTAACCTAAATTAATGCCTAATGAAAGTTTATTTCGCTTTACATAAGTGTACATATTGCTTTATGAGATGCTCATAACTCAAAACAAGTGACATAGTGCGTCGTGTTCTTGCCTCCTAGTGAATTTCTTTTTTGAGTTTTGTATTAAATGCAGGAAAGAAAATTGAATAGCTAAATATTAATATCAATTTTTTTTTAATACAAATTAGATAAATTGTAATTCCTTGTTAAAATTATTTACTAGTACTAAATATTTTAGTAAATAAGTGGTTGGTATGTGCAAAGAGGTTTTTAAAATACAATTTTTTTGTGAATCTAAATTAAATTATTACTAGTTATTTAGGAAAACAAGTTAAAACTTTATAATTTTTTTAGAAAGGTACAAAATGTAGTTTGCATGAATGAATGTTATTAATTATTTTTTATGATTACGTGTTGAATTAGTTTTACAAAATAATTTGACAATGAAATGAATAATTTAGTAGTAATTACAAACTATTTTGTGATTTGATTAAAATTAATAAGTTTAAGTATTTGGAAACGCTTAAAACTCAATTTGCTTTGTAAATTGTCAGAGTCTTGTATAGAATGCATAAATGGAGAAAGAATGGAATTGGAAAGAATATGAATTGAGAAGAAAAAAGTAGATGGTGAAGGTTTATAGTGAATTTTTGTGTGCTTATTAAAGAATATGAATAAATTTTTGTACAAAAGTATATAGTAATTTTTTTTTTTTTGTAAAGATAATAATGTTTTTAGTGGAAATGGAAGATATACAAGATGAAAGTATTAGTGATAAGTCCATAGTTTGAAAGCATTATGGAGAGTGGACATATTAAAAATATTAAAGCATTTTAAATTATAATTTTTTTTTCTATATTTGTAAACTAAATTCATTTAGACTTTCTAAAAGTATTTTGAATTATTTATTATTGAAGATATGTAAAATAGAATTATAAGTAATAGACTAGTAATTGAGAAGAATTTGAGGAAATCATGATATTTAAAATATAAAAGTATTTTATTTTGTTTAAAATAGTAAACATATAAAATTTAAATAATAGCAACAAGTTTAAATTTGAGTAGTATAGTGTCTTTTTAACTAGTATAATTATTATGTTCAATTGAGTGTATTTTTTTTGTATTTGTAAACTAAATTCATTTAGACTATTTTATTTGTCAACATAGTAAGTGTTTAGAGTGGATTTGTAAGACATGCACATAATTGCAATTATGTGATATACAATTCATATTGAATGTTTCTACCTAGGACATTAATGAGATTGTAGGATAGTCATTCCCTGGAGTAGCTAAAACTATGAAACTGCTAGAGGCTCTGGTACTAGGCTAATGCATTGTAAGATTTTACAGTAAACAAGATTGAAAACAATATTGGATTATGTGACAACAATATACTAGTACTGTAATCCATCAATCAAGGGACACATGCAACATATTTTCCATTGTCATGATCAGTGGAATCACACATTGACAATGTGTGGAGCACAACAAAGCATACAAAAGAAGTTGTCCAGTATTCACACACTATAAGGTATTAGGATTGCTTTATACCACTAGAAAAACAGATAAATTATGCCTTTCAAATATTAAAATATGTTCATAAATGTCAAGTATATAATGCTCTGATATTTTTGTAATATACTGAAAGTAAATCAATAGTAGACTTGTTGCAAGATAAACAAATTTCATTGGCCAAGCAAGTATTACAAATGATAATGCTATAAATTGTATTAGTTTTCCATCATGCACTTCATGTGCATGGCATTTTGTTGAAAGGAAAGTGACTGGTATCATGAAAGCAGTCTACTATGGCCATTGTATAATATAGATTGGAAATGGTAGGCTTCTCAACTAATTGACAGCTAATGTAGGTGTACTTTATGTATTTTTGCAAGTATTTAGTTTCTAACAAATTGTGTTGAGCGATAATAATTGTGCAATGCAACTCTAGGCTTATAAAACATAACAATTGTGCTATTGACATAATAATCAATGCATAAACTATGCATTGATTGCTGTACGATGCATCATAGCTATCTACTAAATTTATCATCTATTTATATTTTTTCTACTTTGGTCATAAGCAGATGAATTGTAAGGGTAGATGACAAAATTGAACAAATGAGCATAGTCCATGAAAAATAGTATGTCATTGATATAATACGTTATGCATAAACCTGTAATACCCCTCCGTTTTTCCTTCTGGTTGGACAATGTGTCCTTATGTTGTTATGTTGCTTCGATGCGTTCTGGATATTCAAATATCTTATTATGTTGTATTTTCTGTTAGTACCTTGACTATGGTACTTGGCTGTACTTGATCACTATCTATAAAGTGACGTTAATGTTATATTTTGATGTGATGGTATTTTAATATGATGTTATCTTTATGGCATGTTTTGATTAGCATAAATGGATATTTAGATTAATGATGTTTATGTTTTGGTTTATATTAGTATGTTAGATTTGTCAGTTAGTACTACTGTATTGGTGAAGAGGACGGTATCACATCACTCGCTTGTGAGCACCCTGCAATTCCGCGATCTCCTCTTCATGGTGTGTTTTAATTATGAAATGTTTTTGTATGTGGATATACTCTTTGTTGCAGGTTGACAGGTACAGGACATCGACTCCACCTGGTTTCATAGGTTAGAGTGTGTCCAATGCCCAACTGTATTCGATTGGGAGATAGTAGCTAGGTTTTCCGTGCCAAGTCATCACCCTAGTCCTAGTGTGTCATCTGGTGTTGGTCGGGTTAAGCTACCTTAATTGTGTCTTCTGGCTTTGATTTCAATTTAAAGTGCAAGTTAGAAAAATGTTAAAATATATGCTCTTATAGTTAAATTGATGATTACCTTATTTGGTGTATGTTGAAATGTAATTTATTTTATTATTAATTTAATTTGATTAATAAATAATTTAATCATCGATTAAATCTATTTATTAATTAATTAAATTTATGTTGTTGAAATTACGTTAAGTTCATTTTGAAATTAATGTCATTTGGTTTTGATGTTGGAAAATGTTATTTAATTAATTAATTAATTTAATTTAATTAATAAAATGATTTAATCTTGGATTAGTTTCATTTTATTGAATTAATTAAATTAATTAAATTGAATTAAGTTGCTTGTTCAAATTGATTTATATTTTAATTGGAAATTGGAAGAAATTGAAAATTAAAAGAAAATGTATTAAATTTCATTTTTTGAAAATTTGAATTCAAAATTGGAAAATTGAGATATTTCTATTTTTCTGTTTTCAAAAATTTATGAGGTTGGTTGTAGGATTTTTAGGGTTTTTTCCCTTATGTTTGAATTTTGCTTCTTAATTTTGATCATGGAGTTTTGGAGAAAGATTGAATTTGTGAGAGAAAGAATTTTTCAATTTTGTGGGTTTTGGATTGGAGTTGTGAAATTTGTTGATCTGAGGAGGGAATCAAAGCAAGGAGTTGAGCATCATCTAGATCTTCTCAAGTTCTTGGATTATCAGGTTCATGTCTTTGGTTTTTTAATTATTTTGAAATTTATATTTATATATGTTTTTCTATTTGGAAAGGTTTGAATTCTATTGTGGTTGCAAGAAATAATCATGTTAAAACTTGCTTCAAATTGAAATCCTTTGTTTATATATGATCTTTCAAAAATAAAAATAAAAAATGATGTTCTTGAATGAAGATGGTTATTTTGATGATGGGTTTGTCCCAATCTGTTATGAAAAATCCCCTTTTAGAATATATAATATATATATACATATGTAAATATGCATATATATATTTGTCTATTTTATTGGGGTTCTATCAAAATTATTTTGTAAAATTTTAACCCTGGTTTTAGAAAAAAAATCCACAGGTCCTTGTGTGTAAAATAAAAAATTTTAATTTAAAAAAAAATTTGTAGGAGGGCTCTAGGGGATCCACTAGGGTCTCAACCCACTGCACCCCCCATGGGAGGCGTGTTGGGGAGCCACGCCTGGCGTGACTCCCGCACCCTTCCCCCTCACTCATGGTCAGCTGTGTTACATAGCTCCGCTGCCGCCACCTCCTCCGCTCCACCGTGCCCACGCCTCCACCCTCCGCCCAGCCTCTGCCCTATGCTGGCCAAAAACCCTCGTCCTACAAAGTCCGTGGCCGACCTCCGATGGCCGCCGCCCACGGTTAGGTATTACGTGCGGCCCTAGTAAGGAAGTTTGCGGCCAACCCAAATCCACGTGCACAGCCCGAGGCGGTGGCCCTATCCCTTGTATGGCGCGTAGCCTAAGGACGGAGGTGCATTATAAAAATAAAAAATAAAATAGAATTTTTTGTTGACTTTTTATTATTATTTTAAGTGGTTTTAATATGTAAGCCTTCCAGATGGTGTTTTTAGTTATGTGGGTTGTCGTATGATGTTTGTCAACCTGTTAAAAATTTCCTTGGGTAGTGCATGGAGTCTAGTATGAGTTTAACCCGGTTTCCACGTATGGGAAATTTTTGTGCCTCCTTGGTTTAGGAGTGGATTATGGGATCTGCGTCTCCTTGTAAGGAGTGGGCTTGTTATGTTTTTACCTCTAGTGTTGGAGTGATTTTCTTTTAAGTATCCTCCTAGAGTTGGAGTGGTTGTAACATTTGTTATGTGTGCACTTGAGTTTCCCTTGGTGATTAGAGTTTGTGTGTTGTCAATAGAAGAGCGGCTTTTGTAGGGGCCAAATCCCAAAGAGGTATCTAGGATAACCTTCAGAAGTGGTTTAATCAAGTGATAACTAAAATAATACTTAGAAGATTAGGACTAACTTCTCACTAATCAAGATAATTTTACCTCACTCATAGACACAAGTGCTCGTTTAGACTTGGGATGAGTGGGAAGGCTTGGAATGGCAAGGTCATTTATCTTGTCTGTATGAAAGGTATTTGGCTCCACATGAGTGAGTATGGGGGCCGAGATTCGGTAAAGGTCACTAGGATAACCTTTTCTTATGGGGGCCAGAGCCTATGAAGATTCCTAGAGGATAACCCATGATGAGCTGTGTGATGACACTCTATCTAGGACAATAGCTGGTACTTGCTATATGGTGTATGGTTCTCATAACATACTTAATCTGTTTTATATCTGGAAGCATTGTGACCTTGTGAGAGTTGTACTTGTCTTGCATTGTGTTGTACTTGTGTGATTCATGTGTTTGGTTGTGTCAGTTTGGTTCAATTTTGTGTTACCTTGTGTCTAGAGGTAGATGGTCTTGGTTAGGATTCCTTGTTACTATCTCCTAGCACGGGGGGTGGACCCTTTGGGTTCCACTTGGTTGGGTGGCGTACACCTAAATCCATTGGGCTATCTTCATGTTCCTGTGGATGAGACTTCTAGTTGGAGAGCTCGTTGGATTCAGTTTCAGTTCTTGCTTTATTTAAAATTTTGTTATCTTGTGATTTATCACCCCTCATTGTTAACGAGATGGAAAGTTGTAATTGTAATCTTTATTTATGGACTTGCCTCATTCAGGGAATGAGTGTTGTAACCTTATTGTTTAAAGTATGTATAATGAAACAGAAGTTATCTCTTGTGCTTGATTTAATTTATCTTACTTGGAATGTATGTATTTAATTTATTTAGTAATTTAATGACATGGTTTAATTCATGTTTTTAGTTGAGGTTCTATATAACCTTTGTCTCGTAACTTTAGAGGTTGTTGGATTTTGTTAATAAACTTTCTTACTTATTGTACTTAAACAAAAAAAAAATTGTTTCGTTTAAGTAGTTAATTGCAACTTCCTCTAGGGTTGCATGGCGGGGCGTTACACATGTTATCAGAGCCTAGGTTTAAACACTAGGTACTCTGGGATTATGATGGAGCCATTAAGTTTTTAGTTGTGTACCTTGCCTAATACCTTGAAGTGTTTGTGCAGGATTATGCCTCCTAGACGCGGAAGAGGTAGAGGGCGTGGTCGTGGCTGCATAGGTGATCGAGGAAAGAGTGAGCACGACTCTCCTCCTCATGTATCAGTTGTTCCAGATCAGAAGGAACATCGGGCATCGCAGAAGGCTCCAGGGGTTAGTGTTCATCAATAGGATCTAGTAGGGTTTGAGGCTGCGCGTAGAGCGCTTGAGGATGCTTTGGCACTCCTTGGTCTGAGGCAGGTAGAGGATTAGGTTAATCCTGGTGAGAGAGTAGTTCTGGCTCAGGTTGAGACAGTAGACTCAGTGCATATGATGGATTTTCTTAAGGCATGTCCACCTTTATTTGATGGAGCCAGAGGTCACTTAGGGGCCGAAACGTGGCTCATTAACCTTGACTGATGTTTTTCTTTGCACCCATATGGTAGTAATACCAAAGCATGGTGTGCTATTGTACATCTGTGGGGACTCGCGTCCACATGGTGGAGACTAGAGGAGAAGAGGCTCCATACTGATATTCACTCAGTGTCATGGGAGACCTTCCTAGAGCGGTTCAGAGGTCATTTCTTATCCGACCACAGGCATCACTATTGAGGCGATGAGTATCACACCTTGAGCCAGATGGCCTTATCAGTAGAAAACTTGGCTAGGACACTAGGAGACCACACTGAGGTGCAGTATGGCAGTGGTTTAGCAGCAGGGTCTAGTGCTCGAGGAGGTCAGCCTCAGGGAGGTACACCTTCTTGATCTTAGCGAGGACCATCTCAGAGTGGTCAGTAGCAGCAAAGTGCACTTGTGAAGTGTAAGCACACTCAGTTTCATCAGGGTGATGGTGGTTCTTCTCCTAGAAGGAATTGAAACTAGTGGTGCAACCAGCGCAATCGTCAGGAAAAGCCAGCCTAGGGCTCTCAGTCTGTGGCTGACAGGGGTAGTGAGCAGCAGTCTATTGCACCTTTAGGAGGCAGAGGGATTGGTGGTAACACGGGGTGTTACTCTTGTGGCCAATAGGGCCACCTTGCTAGGGTTTGTCCGTGACGAAACACTTCTGGAGTCGGTCACTCAGCGCAGGATACTCACCCTCAAGGGTCGAGGTTTTATTTGTATTTAGTTTGTATGAGGGAGCTATATCCCTACTAGTTTGCAGGCTTCCAAGAGTAAGCCTAACCCTAGGGGGGGAGGATGTAATACCCCTCCGTTTTTCCTTCTGGTTGGACAGTGTGTCCTTATGTTGTTATGTTGCTTCGATGCGTTCTGGAAATTCATATATCTTATTATGTTGTATTTTTTGTTAGTACCTTGACTATGGTACTCAAATGTACTTGATCGCTATCTATAAAGTGACGTTAATGTTATATTTTGATGTGATGGTATTTTAATATGATGGCATGTTTTGATTAGCATAAATGGATATTCAAATTAATGATGTTTATGTTTTGGTTTATATTAGTATGTTAGATTTGTTAGTTAGTACTACTGTATTGGTGAAGAGGACGGTATTGCATCACTCGCTTGTGAGCACCGTGCGATTCTGTGATCTCCTCTTCACGGTGTGTTTTAATTATGAAATGTTTTTGTATGTGGATATACTTTTTGTTGCAGGTTGACAGGTACAGGACATCGACTCCACCTGGTTTCATAGGTTAGAGCGTGTCCAATGCCCAACGATATTCGATTGGGAGATAGTAGCTAGGTTTTCCATTCCAAGTCGTCACCCTAGTCCTAGTGTGTCATCTGGTGTTGGTCAGGTTAAGTTGCCTTAATTATGTCTTCTAGCTTTGATTTCAGTTTAAAGTGCAAGTTAGAAAAATGTTAATATATATGCTCTTATAGTTAAATTGACGATTACCTTATTTGGTGTATGTTGAAATGTAATTTATTTTATTATTAATTTAATTTGATTAATAAATAATTTAATCGTCGATTAAATCTATTTATTAATTAATTAAATTTATGTTGTTGAAATTACGTTAAGTTGTTCATTTTGAAATTAATGTCATTTGGTTTTGATGTTGGAAAATGTTATTTAATTAATTAATTAATTTAGTTTAATTAATAAAATGATTTAATCTTGGATTAGTTTCATTTTATTGAAATAATTAAATTGAATTAAGTTGCTTGTTTGAATTGATTTATATTTTAATTGGAAATTGGAAGAAATTGAAAATTAAAAGAAAATGTATTAAATTTCATTTTTTGAAAATTTGAATTCAAAATTGGAAAATTGAGATATTTCTATTTTTCTATTTTCAAAAATTTATGAGGGTGGTTGTAGGATTTTTAGGGTTTTTTTCCTTATGTTTGAATTTTGCTTCTCAATTTTGATCATGGAGTTTTGGAGAAAGATTGAATTTGTGAGAGAAAGAATTTTTCAATTTTGTGGGTTTTGGATTGGAGTTGTGAAATTTGTTGATTTGAGGAGGGAATCAAAGCAAGGAGCTGAGCATCATCTGGATCTTCTCAAGTTCTTGGATTATCAAGTTCATGTCTTTGGTTTTTTAATTATTTTGAAATTTATATTTATATATGTTTTTCTATTTGGAAAGGTGTGAATTCTATTGTGGTTGCAAGAAATAATCATGTTAAAACTTGCTTCAAATTGAAATCCTTTGTTTATATATGATCTTTCAAAAAAAATAAAAAAAAATGATGTTCTTGAATGAAGATGGTTATTTTGATGATGGGTTTTTCCCAATCTGTTATGAAAAATCCCTTTTTAGAATATATAATATATATACATATGTAAATATGCATATATATATATATATATATATATATATACAGCTCCGCCGTGCCCGCGCTTACACCCTCTGCCTAGCCTCTACCCTGCGCCAGCCAAAAATCCTCGCCTTGCAAAGTCTGCGGCTGACCTCGCATGGCTGCCACCCATGGTTAGGTATTCCACACGGCCTTGGTAAGGAAGTCTGCGACCAACCCTAATCCGTGTGCACGGCCTGAGGCGGACGCCCTATCCCTTGTATAGCGTGTGACCCGAGGACGGAGGTGCATTATAAAAATAAAAAATAAAATAGAATTTTTTGTTGACTTTTTATTATTATTTTAAGTGGTTTTAATATGTAAGCCTTCCAGATGGTGTTTTCAGTTATGTGGGTTGTCGTATGATGTTTGTCAACCTGTTAAAAATTTCCTTGGGTAGTGCATGGAGTCTAGTCTGAGTTTAACCCGGTTTCCACCTACGGGAATGTTTTGTGCCTCCTTGGTTTAGGAGTAGATTATGGGATCCACATCTCCTTGTAAGGACTGGGCTTGTTATGTTTGTACCTCCAGTGTTGGAGTGAGTTTCTTTTAAGTATCCTCCTAGAGTTTGAGTGGTTGTAACATTTGTTATGTGTTCATTTGAGTTTCCCTTGGTGATTAGAGTTTGTGTGTTGTCAATAGAAGAGTGGCTTATGTAGGGGCCAGAGCCCAAAGATGTATCCAGGATAACCTTTGGAAGTGGTTTAATCAAGTGATAACTAAAACAATACTTAGAAGATTAGGACTAACTTCTCACTAATCAAGATAATTTTACCTCACTCATAGACACAAGTGCTCATTTAGACTTGGGATGAGTGGGAAGGCTTGGAATGGCAAGGTCATCTATCTTGTCTGTATGAAAGTTATTTGGCTTTGCATGAGTGAGTATGGGGACCGAGATTTAGTAAAGGTCACCATGATAACCTTTTCTTGTGGGGGCCGGAGCCTATGAAGATTCCTAGAGGATAACCCATGACGAGCTGTGTGATGACACTCTATCTAGGACAACAGTTGGTACTTGTTATATGGTGTATGGTTCTCATAACATACTTAATCTGTTTTATATCTGGAAGCATTGTGACCTTGTGAGAGTTGTACTTGTCTTGTATTGTGTTGTACTTACATTGTACTTGTGTTGTACTTGTGTGATTCATGTGTTTGGTTGTGTCAGTTTGGTTCAATTTTGTGTTAGCCTGTGTCTAGAGGTAGATGGTCTTGGTTAGGATTCCTTGTTACTATCTCCTAGCACGGGGGGTGGAACCTTTGGGTTCCACTTGGTTGGGTGGCATGCACCTAAATCTTTTGGGCTATTTTCATGTTCGTGTGGATGAGACTTCCAGTTGGAGAGCTTGTTGGATTTAGTTTCAGTTCTTGCTTTATTTAAAATTTTGTTATCTTGTGATTTATCACCCCTCATTGTTAACGAGGTGGAAAGTTGTAATTGTAATCTTTATTTATGGACTTGCCTCATTCAGGGAATGAGTGTTGTAACCTTATTGTTTAAATTATGTATAATGAATTGGAAGTTATCTCTTGTGCTTGATTTAATTTATCTTACTTGGAATGTATGTATTTAATTTATTTAGTAATTTAATGACATGGTTTAATTCATGTTTTTTGTTGAGGTTCTATATAACCTCTATCTCGTAACTTTAGAGGTTGTTGGATTTAGTTAATGAACTTGCTTACTAATTGTACTTAAACAAAAAAAAATTATTTCGTTTAAGTAGTTAATTGCAACTTCCTCTAGGGTTGCATGGCGGGACGTTACAAAACCTGAATCACAGAAACAACTTTAAAAATTAGAAAAAAATAGATGAACATGATAAATTTTTGCAAGCATTCTTCGTCGATGCTTGTACCAGCAACTAAGCATTATAAACATAGAAACTAGTTATTTTCCAATAGTGCAACACCACAGAATAACAAAGATTCAAGAACAAAACATAAAGGTAAAAACATATAAGCTTTTTAAGAAGCAAGAAACACACAAGAATATGCACAAATAAAACCCAGTACTCGCTTCACATTTCATGAATTGATTATGCATTCACTGGTTATGTATGCATTTACCACTCCCAGAGTCTAGACAGTGTTGTAATGTAAATGCTAAAATTAATAATTGAATGCAAATTGTGTCATCCTTTGTGCAATTATGCACTTTATCTACGTGGAATTTTTCTCGAAGGCAAGTGATTATTGTGATCAAAGGAGTTTAGTGTTTCAATTGTATAATATACATTGGAGATGGAATGCTTGTTAATCAGTCTACAATGAAAGCATTAAATGCTAGCATGTGCACCACTCATTTTTATTTAAATAAATTAGCAGGATGGAGCTCTATGTATTTTGGAAAATAATTAATAGGAAAGAGGTAAGAAAGCTAATAGAATATTTAATAACAGGTAACAAATCTTGGGTAAACTATTGAATGTGAAAATTCAGTAAGTGCAATTGTGAATATGTTGCATAGTAAAAACATGTAACAGTAGAGTTTAATCTATTTAAATGGTAATATAAGAAGGTAAAGTATTGTGCAGTATACAATGTATTGCATAGTGTAAATGTGTAACAGTAGAGTTTAATTCATGTTTAAATGATAACATAAGAAAATAAATTATTGTCTACCATATAATGAAGAGACATGTGAGCCAAATTGTACAAGTTTAGCTATTAGGCTAGTGTCTACCAAATCAATGTAGCCACAATTGATGCATTGTAAGTTTCTATAGTGAACAAGATCTAAAACAATTTTGTTGTATATAGAAACAACATAATTCTATTGTAATGCATTGGTCAACAAACAAATTTGTTCAAAGTCTATATTCTCACATGTTCACATGTAAGACCGTTATAATTGTTGCCACTAGTGCATTCATTTGACTTTGACAACATGTGTAGTGCAGCAAAGGATATATAAGCATTGCCATTTACATTTGTTCACAATTCACATACTACAAGGTATTGGGATTGCTCCATACCACCAAGAAAACTAAAATATTTTTGACTTTTTCCTATAGTCAAGATTTAAATACATATTTTTGGCGCTTGAGAATTATGGTTTAGGTTTTTTTATGTAAGAAGACAGTTGAGCCAGCCATGGGCACTGTACTTTTACAGAAGAATGAATATGCAAAAGGGAAACAAAGAGTTTCAAAATGCACAAGCTTTCCAAAAAAACAACAAACATATGATAATAAGCACAAAGAAAACCCAATACTTGCCTAAGATTTCATGAATTAAATATGCATTCACTGCTTGCATACCCAGTAGCTCTCTAACACATCTCGCACAATTTGCATTTAATGGATTTAACATGTGTTAATTGTTTTAGTATGCATAACCCCATCGTCAAAGTCCCCAGAATTTGCATGTAGCGATTAAGTATTTTGCAAAATACACAATGACCTCATGTTTTCTTAATTTAGTTTAACAAATGAATGATTTAGTTTTTGTTGTAACAAAAAGAAATTGAAGTTGATTCGGTAATAAAGTATCTGAAATTGAGATGCAATAATTGCAATAGTAAATTAAACAATATTATGTTTATATTTAGAAACTATATTATAGGATTTTAAGGTTTATGAAGTGACAAAGGAGAAAATTAAGCATTTTGTAACATATAAGAGAAAAAATGTTGACTATAAAGTGACAAATGCTAAAAGTTTTAATCAATATAACATGAAATATTGTCATATAAGCTAAATAGCTAGGAACTTAAGCATAATATAAAAGACATGTGCAACTTGGTGCAATATTATGTAGGTCTGCAGGAGGTTGTGTTTATTCCTCATCTGCAATACAATTGATAGAATTAGTATGAAAACCATTATTGTAGGTAATTTTAAACATTTTTTTTAAATTGAGGACAAAAACAAGTATTTGTATCAGTATTGTTTTGTACCTTGTTGTAGCATATGATGTTCATTCAGTTAGACAAATAGATTTTGTAATGACATTGTTTTGGTTGAGCTTAAAATGGCCTTTGACAATAAAGTCTCATAGTACAAACACAACTATTGACTTGTCATTGACATAGTCTTCATATTTCATGTTTTGGAAGGCGGGAAAGAGTTGTTGCATGACATGGTTTTCAATTGAACAATGTATTTTTTGCTTGTCATTTCTTATGATGATAGTTTGAGGATGGAGTAACTATATTTAACTGACTTGTATGTAACATTGGTTGCAATGAGCATCGTTCTATTGCAACATTCCATAATTATGGAACCTTTAATTGCATATGGGGCAGAAAGCTTCAAATGGATTTGAAAGTGTGTTTGTTGCCCTTAATGTCCTTGAAACTTGAAACATGTAAATGCATATTGTTACAAGCATGAGTATGATAGAAACTGTTTGACAAAGCAACACGATATTTCAAAAGTTACCGTAAATTTTGATTGCATGAATGTAGTTAGCTTTTCCATTCTTCTTTTGTTGTTCAATTTGCAAATAAATGTTGACTGGCCTGTGTAGAACAGATTCTTTTCATCTGTGGTTGTAATGATATTTTTGAAAATAATTGCTGGAGTTTTTTTCCTAAAAATTTGTTGCATTATTTGCAAGTATTGTTGTTCATGAGATGAATGCAACCACATCTGCATGGAAAAAAAAAAATTAGTACAGGCCAAACTGGTATAGAAATGGGTTAAAATGGATTAGTGGCATATGGTATCTAGAGATTAGTACATGTGCTATGTCAGATTCTCCTCTAACATCTTTGATATCAATAGCATATTGGCTACCAACTCTATTAGCACCAACAATTAAAGTACCTATTGTTCCAGTTGGATTTTGATTTGTGGTTCCTACTAATTGGCTTATAATTATATCTGGAATGAAAATTAAGTCTTTAGAAAATTGAGGCATGCTTTCAACTGTGCTAGTGTCTATCAATATTAATATGCAGCCACAGTCCCCTTTGTCATCAAGTGTTTTACATGCAATTTGGAAACTAGATGTTGAGACCCCTATTCTTGGAATTATCTTGTGCTCATATTGCTAGACAAGGTTTCCATTGATATTTAGTGTAATTATCATCTCTGCTTTGAGTTCTATGAGATATGCATGCAGTACCTCATTTGTTTCATTGTCTTTGTCAAATGTTGTCTTGTAGACACCAAGAATGTCACCTTCAAATGTGTTGCCAACTTTTTTAGCGTTTAAGTCTTCAATTGATATTGACTTCTTCACTTTTGTTCTAAAACAACGAAGAAAAATGTAAATCTTATATGTAGATGATGAAGGCATGCACATGATAGGTTAATAAAATATGTTGTTTACCGTTTTCTTGTGTCTTTTTCCATGCATTGCATTTGTTGTGTTGGTCTTTTTTTTTGTTCCATTATCTATCTAAAAAGAAATTATATAGCATTAGAGAGTGCATTGGACTATGTGTTTGTGATATATGTTTATGTTTGTCTATAGTAATGCCTCCCTAGGGTTTCCATGATGAAATAGTATAAAGTATAATAGGAATTTGGCTAGTTTTCCAAAGTGTAACTACTTTCTTTTCGATATCATTGTCCAAGTGCATGTGCAAATGTAGACGAGGTTTAATAGCCATTGAGTAGAAAACATGTTTTTCCAAAAGCTAGATACACCAATTTGAATGAGTGGAAACCAAACAAAAATCTAGAATACAATTAAGGGTTTTAAAATGAATGTAGAACCCAATATGAATTCCTATTTTTTGTTTGGTTTAGCTCATTTAGGCTCAGTGCATTACTTTTCTTCAATAGCATTCTTACTGCCTTGCCACAACAGTCCTTGTTTTCTTGACACCTATCCCAAATAGTTGCACACAACATTTCCTTGAAAGAAGAAAATTATTGTATAGACGTAATGGAAATTTATACTTGTATACATATATATGCATATACATATTCCATTATATATATACTAATAGAAAAATTATGTGTATAAGAACCTATAACTAATTGCCCAACAGTGGTTCTCAAGAATCAAATAAACAATTTAGAAAATTTAATTTGAATGTGCCTATTGCATATTCATAGTTATAAATGTCTATTATTTCTCTATTCCAGTATCTTGTTTTCATTTTGAGTATGAAATCTTTAGTACTTTGCAAATATGTATAGTAGAGTGGACTTGATACTTTGCATAGTTGTCAGAATGTTTCATTAGAGAAAGAGAAGGACAATGATCAAAGAATCTAACCTACGATTTTCTTGTTCAACAGTTGGCTATATTTGCACAAATGAAGATATTTACCTCCCAGTGAAATTGTAAACAGTGGTCTTGTTATGGAGACATTTTAGATAGACAAGCATAGTGGTTGACATGCTAAATGAAATTCCTGAACTTAAAGAGATTAATGCTCATAAGAAGATTATGAAAAATATGGACTTGAAACAAATCTGTTCATTTACTAATGCATAAGAGTATACTTGATTTTTCATTTCTCTTTAAGTAAATTAGGAAAATAGGGGGACATAATATATAGTGGAAAATACTTAATTGAGGGTTGCATAGAGCAAGTGAGATTTTTTACAGTGGGCTACTCATCCATGAAGCAATGAAATATTACCATATCCAAATTAGAGAAGAGGATGAGAAATATGTACTCACTGCTTGTGCACCCACTAGCGCTCCAACACATCTCGCACATTTTTCTTTGTTGGTTTTCCACATACTATCCTGACCAGTCAAGCAATAAGCATATAATTTACGCATTCACTACCCCCATAGTCCATAGGACCTTGCTCAAATCACATGTAGTTTAATGTTCCCACTTCACCCCTTAACCATTCTAACAACAAGAAATACTTCTAGTTATCAAGTATCATAAACACATAGTGAATCCATTGATGACCACTGCACTTTTACAGAATAGTGAACATGCAAAGCTGCAACCAACAGGTAAAAAAATGACAGGCTTCTCAACAAATGATAAACAAAGGATAATAAATATTGCAAGAAAATAGACCAACATCATAAATTTTACCAAGCATTCCCTGTTAACCCTTGCAACACCAATCAAGCATCAAAAACACAGAAAGAAGTTAGTCACCAATAGTACACTGCCACAAAATAACAAACATCAAAGAACGCAACTAAAAGCTAAAAACGCACAAGCTTTTTGGAAAAAAACAAATAAACAAGAATAGACACAAATAAAACCCATTTTTCACCTCATATTTCATGAATTAATTATGCATTTACTACTTTTGTATGCACCGACCCTCCAACACATCTCACATATTTTTCTTCCCAATCTTTCCTAATAGTTTACTAGCCACTTAAGCAAAAAACACATAATTAACGTATTCTCTGCCCCCATAGTTCAACAGACCTTGTTCAAAGCACATGTAATGTAATGCATCCAGTTGTCCTGTTAACCTTTCCAACAACAAATAATTCTTCTGGCTATCAAGTATCATAAACACACAACAAATCCATTAACGACCACTGCACAACTATAGAATAATGAATATGCAAAACCGCAACAAACAAGGTTTTGAATGAATGATAAGAAAATGATAATAAACACAAATAGAACTCAACACTTACCTAAGATTGCAAAGTATGGAAAAAAAATAGGTGGCCCACTCACTAGTTGCACTCCATTCCTTTAGCCCCTCCCTCATTCGAGCACTGCACATAATCGCAAGCGTAAGAAACAACAACAATGCAACGATTGCAATAGTAAACTTGGCAATGCATTAAATACAAACTTTTTGGTATGAATTGGGTAGCTGGTGTGAATACAAGTAGAAAATACATAGTTGATTCATGAAATATGAAGTGAGTGTTGATTGTTGCTTATTGTTTGTTTATTCTAAAGGAATTTGTGCAAGATGTATTGGAGGGCTTAGGGGTACACACACAGTAAATTGATAGTTTGTGTTGATGTTCAACTTATGCATTTTTAGCTGATGGTTGTTCTTTTACAGGTTTCTAATTCTGTAGAACTCTATTGATGCTAAGTAGGTTTTTTTTTGGTTTATGATATATTGTAACTAAAATTATTTGTTGTTGTTACAAGGGGGAGGGGGGCAACTTGAGGCAAGTGAGTATCAACTATTTTGAAAAGTAAATCTAGCAGCCACAATAGTAGGTTGCTTCTGAGAAAAAAATAGTTCCATGTTTATGGATTAGATAACATGGCATTCATTCAATATGTGAATTTTCAAAAGAAATAATGGGTTCCTAATTTTCTGATTTACTTTTACAGAAATTAATAATACAGTACCCTTCGCAATGTATCGAATTGTATAATGTAAACATTTTTTCTTTTATTGGTTCTTGTTGAATAACACTTTTTCTATTGCAATCAATGCATTTTATTTTGAATTAGTCGCTTGGCCAATGAGATTGTATTGTTTAAAATAATTTTTCCTTTTCCCTATAGTCAGGATTTAATGAGAATAAGCAATATAATAAGGAATACTTCTAGTTGTCAACTATCATAGAGACACGATGAAGCCATTTACCTACAGTCGACTTTTACAGAATGACAAAGATGCAAAAGGCTAAAGTATTCACAAGCTTTCCAACAAATGATAAATATACAAGAATAAGCAAGAACTAAAGGCAGCCTTAAGATTTCATGGGTTAAATGACAATAAATAGAAACCAAACCCAACACTCACCTAATATTTCATGAATTAACTATATGTTCACTACATGTTGGAGTAGGTCAACTTTGCAATTGTATCATATGCATTGGATTTGGCATGTATGTCTATCAATGTATAGATATTGCATTAAATGCTACTATGTCTACTATTCAATTTTGTTTAAGTAAATTGGGAGAATACGACATTATATACTTTTGGAAATTTCATGGATTCACATTCAGTGAACGAATAACTAGTTCATGAATTGTTTGGAGAGTGCCAGATTTTGTTTGTGCTTATTCCTATTTTATTATCGTTTGTTGGAAAGATTGTGGGTTTTGTAGCTCTTTGTTGCATTTTTGCATGTGGGTATATGTGCAATGAATGCATAGTTAATTTATGAAATCTTAGTCGGTTGTTGGGTTTTGTTTGTTGAAAAGCTTTTGGATTTTTTAGCTATTGGTCGTGCTTTTTCATATTCGTTATACTTCAAAGGTGCATTGGTGGTGAATGGCTTGGCTGTGTGTTTTTGACACTTGATAACTACAAGTATCTATTCTTTGATTTTTGTTATTCTGTTGCATTGTACTATTGGTGAGTGGTTTGTTTTTGTGTTTATGATGCTTGGTTGCTATTACAAGGGCTAATGGGAAATGCTTGAGAAAATCTACTATGTTCATCTATTTTTTTGCATACAAATTAACCAATCGTTCTTTGCTTACCTTCGCACTCATTGTGCAACACATATAACAAGAGTTGCATT
The DNA here is from genome assembly GCA_007115665.2 of Sequoiadendron giganteum. Lineage (NCBI taxonomy): Eukaryota > Viridiplantae > Streptophyta > Pinopsida > Cupressales > Cupressaceae > Sequoiadendron > Sequoiadendron giganteum. The sequence goes on from CM021102.1 coordinate 724,329,005, forward strand.
TAATGCATTAAACATGGATTGATTGGCTGAGCACCGACCAACCCACCACCAAAACTCATAGTACATGCATCCCCCGATTAAATATTTTCCACAATATATAATGTTCCCCTATTTTCCTATTTTACTTAGAGAAAAATGAAAAATCAACCTACTGAAACCATTGGAAAAAGAGATAAACTATAATTTTCCATTACAAAAAATATGCGCTTAAATCTCGACTATTGCATGTGGTTAATGCATTGAGTTCCCATCAAGTTATTTTCCTGAAAGAAAATAAGCCAAATAGACCACTGCAATAAATTTTTGGAATCATTTAGAGATAGAATTCAAATTTCATAGACTTTGCTTGTATGCTAGTTCCTATTGAAACAATAAATCCATAATGAATGAATTCTAGTTCTCTACAGAAGACAAATGTGTGGTCAAAAATGTATAAGAGTTTTAATTTTAGTAGCAACTGTAGTCTAGTAGATATTGGGACTGGTTCCTATCACTAATACCAGCATATTATGCTACCTAAAATTAACTTGGTAGAAAAAAAACAATAGTTTCGTGTTTATGAATTGAATGACATGTCATACGTTATGCTCATCTGTATCTATGGGAAGTCAGATTCTTGAAAAAGTATTCTCCTTCACTGTTTACAATTCTTCCAATACATAATTCTAAAATACATTGGAAGAATTAAATTTGGTTGTAAACAAGGTGGTAGGATAGTACAATAATCTGATCTTAAAGCCTCTTGTTAATTACCCAAGTTGATTTGTAGCGGAAAAGATCTTTTTCCTACATTTCGATTGTAAGAGATAGCTCTTGTGATAAGTAGAATGCCAAAAAATCAGCATAGAACATGATGCTACTTTGCAATGAGTTACAATTATTTTTGAAAATTTATTATGTGTTTCAATTGTGCTAATTTTCTTATAAGGAAATAAATATTAAAGCTACTACAATAAATGGAAAAATGGGCAACAAAAAATATATTTCAAATTATACAGTGTAGTCAGTGTTCATGGTGAAACATTGGATATTCATTGCATATGACATGTTTGCAATTATGCATTATTCTGATTGCAAAAGTAGTTTGTGTTCACAAAAAAAAAGTTGTGTTATACACACATTGCAAGCTTTAAAATTTATTTGAAAGAAAAGAAAAGAAAAGAATGATACACGAATCTGACCTTCTACTTTGTTGTTCAAAAGTGAGAAATATTCACAATGCAATAGATCTTTGTTTTTAGATTTAGTTAAAAGAAATGGTGCCTGTGAAGGGGAAAAATTAAAAAAATGTGCATACTACATGACACATAATATGCTATTCATAAACAAAAAACATAGAAGTGGGTGAAAAAATTTGTAAACGAAAAAAAGAGTAATGTAATAAATTTTGCACAATGATCATTGCCCAAGCAAGGAATACATAGAAAATGCATTATAGGCACACAAAGTTCACAAAACTAACATATAGTACATTATTCATTAAAAGTAATGACAAAAACATATGATAAAATTTGCAAAAAATAGACAAAACTGATCATTTTTTGAAAACGTTAAAGACATTGAATACAAATTTTGTAACCAATACAAATGAAGAACCCAATACAAATGAAGAAACCAGTTCAAGTGAACAAATTTTTGTTACATGTTTACATGTGACATTGTTTCCATTCTTACTATCTATGCAGTTAGCCAACATGTGAAACGTATGCACTGTGCGAAAGGATAGAAAAGCATCCCTGTTTAAACTTGTTTACTATCAACATATGACAAGGTATTGTGATTGCTACATATCGTCATCTTAAGCATATTGTTCTAGGTACGAATTTTCAATGGTATATGTCAAACATGCAACACTGCTACAAAAAAACTCACAAGCTTCTTAACATATGATAAACAAACGGGAACAAGCACAAACAAAAACTAGCACTCTCCTAACAATTTATGAGTTAGCTATGCATTTGCTGCACATGTACCATATGTGAAAGTACAACAAAGAGCTAGAAAACCTTTCAGGTTTTTAAAAGGAAACAGTAGACAGAGAATAAGCATAAACAAAATCGAGCACTCACCTAAGGTTTTATGAATTATTTTTGTGTTCACTACATACGTACCCACAAAGTTATGAAGTATCATAAACACATAGCCTAGCCATTCACCAATAGTGCACTTTTATGCAACAACGATCATGAAAAATCACATCGAGAAGCTTAAAAGCTTACAAGCGTCCTAAAAAATGATACAAAAACAAGAATAGGCATAAAAAAAATGCAACATTCACCTAAGATTTCATGAATTAGGTATGCATTCATTGCACGTGCACCCACATGCATTAAATGAAAAATTCACAATATATGTTGAACAGTTGGTGTGTACACAAGCAGACGACGTGAAATTAATCCATGAAATATGAGGCAAGTGCTTGTTTTTTTCTTATTGTTTGTTTATTATTTGTTGAGAAGCTTGTGTTGCCATTTCTGACGCTAGTGATTTTGTGCAGTGCTTGAACAAGGGAGGAGCTAAAGGAATGGTGGGAAACTGGTAAGTGGGCTATCTCTTTTTTTTTCATACTTGAAATATTATATGAGTGTTGGGTTTTGTTTGTGTTTATTATCGTTTGCTTATTGTTCATTGGAAAGCTTGTGGGTTTTCTAGTTGTTGGTTGCGATTTTGCATATTCATTATTTTGTAATAGTGCAGTGGTCGTGCATGGCTTTGTTGTGTGTTTATGATACCTAATAGCTAGAAGAATTGCTTGTTTCTCAAAGGATTAACAGGGTAGGTGAGTACATTAAATTACATGTGCTTTGAGCAAGGTTTGTTGGATTGTGGAGGCAGAGAATGCTTTAACTATGTGTTTTTTGCTTTAGTTGCTAGTGGGCTTTCAGGAAAGTTCGAGAAGAAGAATGTGCAAGATGTGTTTGAGGGCTGATGGGTAGAGAAGCAAGAAATGCATAGTTAATTCATGAAATGTGAGGCGGGGGTTGGGTTTTAGTTTTACTTAATTTTGTTCTTTGATGTTTGTTATTCTATGGTAGTGTACTATTTGTGAGTGGATTTTTTCTATGTTTATCATGTTTGGTTGGTGTTGCAAGGGTTAACGGGGAATGCTTGGTAAAATTTATGATGTTGGTGTATTTTTTTACAATATTTATTGTCATTTATTTATCGTTCATTGAAAAGCATGTGGGCTTTTAACTATTGGTTGCGGTTTTGCTTGTTCGTTGTTCTATAAAAGTGCAGTGGTTGTCAATGGCTTCGTTGTGTGTTTATGATACTTGATAAGTAAAAGTATTGCTTGTTGTTAGAAGGGATAGAAGGGGAAGTGGGCACATTAAATTACATGTGCTTTGAGAAAGGTCTTGGGGACTGTGGAGGTAGTGAATGCATTAATTATGTCTACATTGCTCGAATGGTTAGTACGATATGTGGTAGCCTCATAAAGCAAGATGTGGAAGATGTGTTGGAGAGTTGGTGGGTGTAGAAGTAGTGAGTACATAGTTAATTCATGAAATGTGAGATGAGAGCTAGGTTTTATTTGTGCATGTTCTTGTTTATTTGTCGTTTGTTAAAAAGCTTGTGTGTTTTTGGCTTGGTCTATTTTTTTGTGAAATTTTTTGTCGTTTGTTTATCGTTCATTGAAAAGCTTGTGGGGTTTTTAGCTGGTGGTTGTAGTTTTGCATGTTCGTTATTATGTAGAACTGGGGTGTCTATCAATGGCTTTGTTGTTTGTTTAAGATACTTGTTACCTAGAAGTATTGGTTGTTGTTACAAGGGGTAACGGGCCAAGTGCGCACATTAAATTACATGTGCTTTGAATAGGATCTTATGGACCATGGGGATAGTAAATGCATTGATTATATGTTTATGATTCTTGGTCATTGTTACAAGGGCTAAGTGAGATCCTTGGAAATATTTATCATGTTGGTCTATTTTTCTGCAATAAAATCATTGTTTGTGTGGCTGAGGTTTATGAATAGCGTATTATTTCTCATGGTCTGTGGTCATTTTTTTAATTTGTCTCGATAACAAGAATGATTTCTTGCAATTGGAGTTGGAGGAAAATATGTATATGAACACAAATATACTTAGCTATTGAAGTCTTCCAATGTGCATAAAATTTATGCTTTGGAAGAGTTGTGAACGATAAAGGAGAAGCTTGGTTTAGAAATCTGGCTTCCTGAATAGATAGATGAGCATAGTGGATGGCATTTCATGTGATTCATAAACATGAAACTTTTGTCATTAAGAAGTAGGTTACTATTGCAACTAGTAGTTTGTGTCAATAGGAAGTTTTACAATTCCATTTGTTGAATTTTCTTTTTAAATAGTTACTTGTTATTAAATTTCTTTTTTGTTTATTAATTGCATGTTGAAGAGCTTGTCTATTTTTAGATTTCTATGTTCTTATTGTTAGAGGGGCTTCAGTTGTTGAATTTTCTTTTGGATTAGTTGCTATGTTAAACAAATTGCATTGTTTAAAGTATGTTGTCTTTTCCCTATAGTTGGCATTTAAGGACATATTTTGGTTAATGGGTTCTCAAGAAATGAATGCATGTTTAGTCCATTGAATGAAAATTGTGTGAGGTATATTGGAAATATGTTTGGTATGGAAGCAGTGAATGCATAGTTAATTCATGGAAACTTAGGTGATTGCTGGGATTTGTTTGTGCTCATTATCACCTATTTATCGTTTGTTGAAAAGCTTGTGGGTTTTTCTAAATTTTGGCTGCACTTTTGCATGTTTTCTATTTTGTAAAAGTGTATTGGTCATGAATGGCTTGGGTGTTTGTTTATGATTCTTGATAACTAGAAGTATTGGTTGTTTTTGGAAGGGCTAATGGGGCAAGTGAGCATATTAAATTATATATGCTTTGAGAAAGATCTTGTAGGTGGTTGGGGCAAACATGTAGAAGGCTAAAAACCCCACAACCTTTTCATGAGTCAAACGACAATAACTAGAAACAAAATCCACCACTCGCCTAACATTTCATGAATTAACTATACATTCACTGCATGTGTACACATAATCTAGAAAACCTTGTTGGAACTGTTCACTTTTCCCTGTAACTATTTTACTTATCAAGTATTAAAAACAAATAGATAAGCCACCCAACAATTTCACACCATTCATGCAACTTTTTCATCGAGTAAGCAGTGCACAAAATCACAAACGTTGAATACGACAACCAACAACGAAAACTTTTCAAGAAACAATTTAAAAACAATAACTGAAAACTAGTTGTACAACACATGTCACACAATTTGCTTTCCAACCTTTGCTCATCGGCTATCAGCACAATAAATACATAGCCAATGCATTCAAATTTTGTAGAATAATGAACATGCAAAAGCGTAAATAAGAGCCAAAAAACCCACAAGAACATGGTGCTTGGTTGTTGTTAGAAGGGCTAATGGGAATTGCTTGCAAAAAATTATAATGTTTGTGTATTGTTTTGCAAATTTTATTGTTGTTTCTCTGGTTCAAGTTTATGAATAGTGTATTATTTCTCATGCATTGTGAAAAGTGTAGTGGTTGTTAATGGCTTGGTTGTTTCTTTATGATACTTGATAACTAGAATTATTGGTTGTTGTTAAATGGGCTAACGGGGCAAGTTGACACATTAAATTACATATGCTTTGAGAAAGGTCTTGTAGGCTGTGGGGAAATGAATGCGTTAATTGTGTGTTTATTGCTTCAGTGGCTATTACCCTATTGATAATCATGATGGTTGGTTGTCATTAGAAGGGCTAATGGGAAATGCTTGCAGAAATTTATAATGTTTGAGTATTGTTGTGCAAATTTTATTGTTCTTTTTGTGGTTTAGGTTTATGAATAGTGTATTATTTTTCATGGATTCTTCTCATTCAAGATTTTGGACAAATGATAATGAAATGAGAACAAGCAGAAATAAAACCCAATAGTTGATTGAGATTCTATGAATTAGCCAACCATTTGTTGCATGTGTGCCCATGATCGACAAGACATTGCTCAAAACATTCAATTTTTCCTATAACGCTTCTAGTCATCAAGTATGCAAAATAAACAAATGAGCTATTGAGCAATTGAACATTGTTCCCATGACTCCACCCTCGAAAAAGCACTACAAAAAATGGAAAACATCGAAGAGAGCAACTCATAGCTGAAAAAAAAAAAGCTTTCAAACAAACAATAAGAAAATGTGTGTTTAGTGCATGTGCACCCATAGTGCACAAGACATTGGTGCAACTACTTAGTTCTCCTTGTAATGCATTTATTTGTTAATTATGAAAAACAAACAGATGAGTCGGTTACAAGTTCCACATTGGAAAAATTATACAGAATGTCAATAGCTCAAGGATTAAATATTTTGTAGTATTTACAATGCCTCCCCATTTCATCAATTCACTTAAAACAAATGAATAGCAATCCTGTTTGAAGCAATAGAAAAACAAAGAAAACATAATTTTCAAACAGGAAAATATGTACTTAAATCACAATTATAGAAAGAATAGAAAACAATTATAAACAATACAATTCCACTCACTAGTCAACAATCAAAAAAATGAATAACATAATTGCAATTGTAACTTGTGACTATGCAGAAAATAGTTTCATGTTGATTAATTACATGGCATGTCATTCACTATTCTCATTTGTCTATTTGGCAAGCCAAATTCTTTAACCAAGTTTCTCCCTTATTGTTTATAATCTTCCAAGGCATAATATTCAAGCACATTGAAAAACTTAAAGTTCATTGCAAACAAGAGGGAAGAATGATACAAGAATTTGACCTCTGAGTTCCTTGTTCAAGAACGAAAAATATTTACAACATGAAAAATCTTCGTGCCTTTCTCCAATAGCAAATAGTCATCCTTGTTGGAAATTCAAAATTTATAGATGAGAATAGCTCATGATATGGAATATTTTATTCATAGACACAAAACAAAAAAGCATATGATGAAAATTTCCAAAAAAAAGGCATACATGATAATTTTTTTCAACAATTTGAACATTAGATTAAAATTTTGCAAGGTTTTCCGATAAGCAAATGACCACATAAGCAATCACAGATATTTGAAGTGAAGGAAGATGCCACTATTGGTATTATTTTATTTGCAACTCGTAAAAAATAAAAAAAACTATCCTTGTTTCTACTGGTTGGAGTTGGCCTATTATTCAACTTCGCTAACGTAAATTAAGAAAATAGGATACATTATATATGTTGCAAATATGCAATTACTAGATACAAATTGTGTTAGCTTTGATTGGGAAATGCTACATACTGAATCAATGAACACATGGCTAATTAATTAACCCGTAATAGGAAATGTATAGAAGCATTTTCGTTTACACTTGGTCACCATTGACACATTACAAGGTATTGGAATTGTTGCATACTACTAGTCCAAGCAAATTGTTTTTTCCTAGTTCTAGGTTTGCCTATTCCATGTTTCCTACATCTTTAAATCCCTTCAATGCTTGAAAAGATATAGAGTTTTGTTTGAAAAACTATCTAAATACCATAGTTCTTTGTGATCAAATCACCAAGCGTTAGCATCTACTTTGTAACAAAACATAGGAAATGTAGTAAACATTTTTCAGCAGAGAAAGAACATTGGAAGTGCGTGGAGGAGCATAAGTTTCTAATGTGACAAATAACTATGTATTGGAAGAATTATGAACAATAAAGGAAAGTGTTGGTTCAAGAGTCTGATTTTGTGGATACGTACACTCTCAATGCATAGGTGAAGCATGAAATTCTAGAGGACTAGTTAGTTTTATTTGTTGTTTGCAAAAATTCATGGCGTTGTTTTGTTCTGCTTCAGTATCTATCATTTTGCTCGCAAAGCTAGCACAATTTTCATTTAGACATTAAATATTTGCATCAATCTGTTTTTGTCTTTTTTGTTGTGCTTTTGTTGCGAGCTCTTTTTTCTACACAATTATATGTTATGTTCTCTGACTTAAAACTTTTTGCTGTTTTTATTTTTCAGCTGACATCTTTTCCCTTTATATGCTAAGCAATACTTTAATTTGTTATGTTTTTGTTTAAATGAATCAAATTTCAATGTTGCGGATTTTTCATATGTAATATATTAGCAACACAAAACATATATGTTTTTGAAGGACAAGTTTCTATTTCATATATTGCTTTTCAATTTGACATGCTTAGCTGGCCAACAAAATTTATTTGAAAAATTTATTATGTATTTATATTTCGCTCATTTGCTTATACAAAAAAAAAAATGGCACACCTACTATAGGCAATAGAGAGAGAGATGGTATATTTTCAGACATGGAAGGTTAAGTTGATACTTGATTGAGTTCTATTTCAGCTATTTTACCACTCACTTAGTTTCTTTGGATAAATCACTAATGATTAGCATTTACTTTCTAACAAAACATAGGAAATGCAAGCAACATCTTCAACAGAAAGACAACATGAGGAATTGTGTTAAGAAATATGACTTTCCCATGTATCGAAGAACTATGCATTGGAAGACTTGTGAACAATAAAGGAGGACATTGGTTGAAGAATACAACTTTCCACAAAGTGAAATTCCCATAGTGAATGGCATTCCATGTATTTCATAAACATTAAACTATTATGTGCACAGAGCAATGAATACATGTACAATGTATTAAATCCAAGCATTGTGAAGTATGGTGGACAACTGGTGGGTAGATAAGAAATGAATGCATAGTTAATTGGATTTTATTGGTGCTTATTCTTTTTCATTTATTGGTTGTTCAAAATCTTCTTTGTTTTCAGCTATTTCTTCCTATTTTTGGTGTCTTCAAAATTCAAAACCTAGAGCTTCACTAAGATTTCATGAACTAGCTATGCGTTCATTGCATATGTACCCACATTACAGAAGGAATTTCCCAAAGCCTTCAATTTCCCCTGTAATGCTTCTAGTTGTCAACTATAAAAAATAAACAGACAAGCCACTCACCAGTTGCACATTGTCTCCAATGCTCTACCATGAATGAAGCACTTTACACAAAGGTAAACGTCAATAACAACAACCCACATTAAAAATACAAACAAGATTCTATACAAATAATAAGTAAATATGTGTTCATTCCATATGAACCAATGGTCCATAACACATTGTTCATACTGCTCAGTTTTCCCTGTAACGCTTCTAGTTATTAAGTATAAAAAACAAAAAAACACACCACTCAACAGTTGCATACTTGATTTAGTTCTATTTGAACTATTGTATTGCATGTTGCCATAGGCATACTTGATTCATGAAATCTTAGACAAGTGCTCAGTTTTCTTTGTACTTAATCTCATTTGGTAAAAAAATTATGAATTTTTTAGCTCTTGGTTGCGCTTTTGCATATTCATTATTTTGAAAATTTGCACAGGTGGTCAATGGCTTGGTTTCCTATTTATAAAACTTGATATCTTTTTGACTACATATTCAATGAATGCATAGCTAATTCATGAAACCTTAGGCAACTATTGGGTTTTGTTTCTTCTTTTTCTTGTTTCATTGTAGTTTGTTGAGAATCTTGTGAGTTTTTTACCTATTTCTTGCATTTTGCATATGCATCCATGTGCAGTTTGACAATGACATTTTTGCAATGGGCCAAAATTAGACAAAATTGCAAGAATTAAAAAAAATAAACCAATTTGCACAACATTAACACACATTTCAGCAATCAAAATTCCTTGCAAAAAAATCTACAAAAGCATCGCATACTCTAACCTTTTACTCTTTACTTCAAGAACCAAATGTATTTGTATCTCTACAGATCTTTGTGTCTACTCCAATTGCAAAAAATGGTTCCTATTACAAGGACAATGTTAACAAAATGCAGTCAATGCATGCACACTTAACAAGATCTTTCCCACGTCAATTATTTTTACACATGTTTGTTTATATAAGGTTATGAATTATCTTTTACCAAATACTCTAAGTTCTTCTCCATTCAATTTGTAATACTTCACAATCTAATAACAACTCACTTCTATCACATTCTCGAAAACTCAATTCTTATTAAGCAAATGTCTTTTTCTTTTCAAATGACAAAACATGTCTTTCTTCCTGAACATTTGTCACAAAACTTGGAGACCATAATCTTAAGCATTCACCAAAGGCCAAAATTATCCCTCATGTAAATTCGTACATGTATACATGTAACACTTTTTCCATTTTCACTGCACATGCACACATCCCACGCCTAGAAGCTATCAACTACATCAAGGCATAGAAAACCATTTCCATTTATAGTTGTTGATCATTTACACATTACAAGGTATTGGAAATTTGCTTGAAACCAACAGCCTCTGTGTATTGCTTTTGCAGAAACTTTTCGGGTCGTTTGTTTATTTCCCATACTTGATGAAAACAAGCGTTACAAGGAAAACACAAAAATTTGAGCAAGGATCATTGGACCATGCATGCGAGATGTGTTGTACGAATTTTCTCAACAAATAATAAACAAACAACATTCAAATTAACCAATCACTCTCTTCTTATCTTTGTACTAGTTGTCCAACACATATCACATAGTTTTCACTTAATACATTAAGCATGCGTTCACTGCTTCAGTATCGACCAGACCGCCACCAAAACTTGCACTAAATGCATCCCCAATTAAATATTTTCCACAACATATAATGTTCCTCACCATATATAAATTTTCCCTATTTTCCTATTTTTCTTAAAGCAAAATGAAAAATCGACCTACTGGAACCAATAGGAAAAGAGATAAACAACCATTTTCCAGCACCTAAAAATATGCACTTGAATCCTGACTATAGGGAAAAGCAAAAAACATTTTAAACAAAACAATCTCATTGGACAAGCGATTGATTCAAAAGAAAATGCATCGATTGCAATACTGGCCCTGCTTATCGGCAAAAAATAATAATAATACTATGCATTGACAAGACTTCTTTTCAAAAAATCATTTTTAGTGTTAAACCATGTTGCATAGACTAATAATTTCTCAAGTATATTGATACATAGTTTAATACTTAAATGCTCTTCTGAAAAAGAAGTCTCGTCAATGTTATGAGCTCTGATGTGACTACAATTTTTTGCCTTGTAATATCTAAGTATTGTTGCCAACCATATGCACAAAAAGAATTTTTTCTAGTTATCAAGTGCCATAAACACACAACAAAGCCATTCACAATCACTACACTTTTAGAGACTAAGAAACATGAAAGATCGCAACCAACAACCAAAAAACCCACAAGCTCTTCAACAAACGTTAAACAAATAATAATAAGAACAAACAAATTGTAGCACTCGCCTAATATTTCATGATTCATCTATGCATTCACTGCATATGTGCCCACCAGCCCTCTAGCACACCTCACACCCATAGTTCAAAAGACCTTTCTCAAACTATCTAGATTCCCCTCTAACACTTCTAATGATCAAGTATAAAAAACAAACAAATAACCCACTCATCATTTGCACACCGTTCGTTCAACTCCTCCCTCATTCAAGAACCACATATAATCACAAGCATCATAAACAACAACGCACAACCAAAAAAACACACAAGCTTTTCAATAAACAGTAAACAAACAAAAAGCAAAAAACAAGCACTTGCTTCATATTTCATGGAGTAACTATGCATTGTTTGCTTGCGTACACACCAACTTTCCAACACATATCATGAAGTTTGCATTTCATGCATTAAACATACATCCACTACAATAGCTAATTAGAAATGTTTACCTTTTGAAGTTAAACATGATGACTTATGCATGCCTTTATCTGTGTGCAATGTGTGCATGTTGTACAGATTACTGTCACTGTGCCTCAAATATAACTTGCATTGCTATTAATAATTGCCTAGCCTAATTGGAAATTCTTATACATAGTTGTGTAGGTTTTTTTTACTATTAAGATTATGATGCACCTTAAAGATGCTTTGAGAAACATAATACACTGAGAGTATTGGTATCAAGCAATCCCAATACATGTGTTGCTTGATGCATCAGAATAATAGTATGGTGTTTCTACATAAAGCGACATCGTTTTAGATCTTTGAGCAAGGAATTTTTTACTATGCAAGCATAGAATGCATTAACTATGCATTGCTTGTAATACCCCTCCATTTTTCTTTCTAGATTGGACAGTGTGTCCTTTTTTTTCTTTGAGTTGATTTTTGGATATTCGGATACTTGGATATACTTTATCGTGTGTGTGATTTGATCACTATGTATAGAGCGACATTGACTTTATGTGATGTATCTTATCTGATGCTTTATTTGACATGATTTAATTGGTGTAATGATGTTAGTTGTTGTAACATGTTATTGCATGAGATATTTGAGTATGATTGAACTGTCATTTTATGATGAGTGTATTGGTGAAGGGGACGAGATTGCATCACTCGCTTGCGAGCGCCTTGTGATTCCGTGATTTCCTCTTCACGGTGTGTATTTTATGTTGCTTATGTATATATGATCTTTGTTATCTCGTTTACAGATTTGCAGGTACATGCCATCGACTCCACCTGGTTTCACAGGTTTGAGCGTGTCGACCCAATAGTTAAGTTGAATGGGAGATAGTAGCTAGGTAGCATGTGTCAGGTCTACACCCTAGCCACAGTGTTTCGTCAGTCGTAGTTGTTGTGTCTTCGTTTGCCTTGGTTATTTTTATTTAATTCTGAAGGGTTCATGATTATGGAAATAAATGTTAAAATTATGCATTAAATAATGTTGGTATTTATTTGATTAATTTTAGACATTTTTGATAGAAGCTTTTATTTAAATTAATTAATTAAATTAAATTTATTTAGTAAATTAAATTAAATTTAATCCAAGGGGTTGAATTTATTTATTAAATAATTAAAATTGATTAATTAAATGTTTATTTAGATAGTTAAAAAAATTAAATTTATGTTGGAATTAAATTTGAATTAAAATTTATTAAATTATATTGAGAAATTAAATGTGATCGTTTTAGATATTTGTTAATTACCACATGTGTGAGTTAATTAATTACGAAGTTGTTGGAAATTTATTCACAAAGAAAATTTGGGAATTTCAGTTAAAGAAGAGGAAAGCTTCTTCACGGGAGTGTGAGGATATTTTTGGGGAAAGATATTTTGGAGAGGAATGTAAAATTGAAGAAAAACACAGAAGATTGTAGAGGCTTTTGGCTGCAGGAAATTTAAGAGAATTGTTTTAGTATAGTTGTTGTGAATTTGGATACATATTTGTTTTGAGAAAATTGTGTTTGCTGGGAAGAAGCTATGAAAGCTTTGGAAGAGGCTCGGCAACAAAAACTCAACGCATCAGAAGCTTCTTGATACAAGTTATTTTCTTGTAAATCTAGATTTGTTTATAAACTTGTATTGAAATTGTATTGTTGCAGTTAATTGTTGTGCTAGATCTTTTAAGGAAAGTTAATCAGTTTTTGAAAAAGAAAATTTAAAGCTTTTGTTATTGCCATAAAGAAACTTAGGAAGTTTTAGTTACAAAGAAAACCAAAGATTAAGAGTTGTTTTATTTGAGGATTTATTAGATTTAAACTATGAAATAAATCTAGAGGAAAACAAATTTAGATTTAGAGAAAATTAAACCTCTTAGAAAAAAGAAAATTGTGAAACCTCTGTGATTGGAAAATTTGTTGTGGAGAAACCCAGACGAAATGTAGAAATTTATTTAAAGCTTTTGGAATAAATTAGAAGATACCTATAACTTGTCTCTTCTTTTCTCTGTATTAGGATTTGAGAAAGTTATTTAAAAGATTTATTGTAAAATTCTCTGTGAATTTGAGGATCTTTTGGAAAAATTTATAATTTCACTTGTAGGTGAATGTTTTGGAAAAACTTCTCCAATTAAATTAGTCTGTTGAAATTCCTTTATATATATATATTTTATATATACACATATATATATGATTGATATATACACAAAAATATATATATAAATCTTTTTAATTGTTTAAAAACTATTATTATGCTGGATGAAAAATTGTCATACGGTGAAGCGTTTCTTAGAAGTCAGATTTCATTTGTTGCATATAATAAAAAAATTTATAAAAAAATTCAAAGTTTTTAATAGTGGTTGGTGGGGAGGTCAAACCCCCACCGCCCACATATGTGGTGGGAGAAGCGTTGCCTATGAGGCAGTGCACCCACCTCATAGGGGGATGTGCAGCCCCCTCCCACACTTGATGGGGTGGTTGGACTATACATAGTACAGTCGGCGCTCCCATCCCTAAAGACTTTCGGCGGATTCTCTTTAAAAAAAGAACGTGAAATTTAATTCATCCGCTTTTAGTTTATTTGTGTATTTCGATGGTTGCATTTTATTTATTATTAAATATATTATATATATAAATATTATAAATATATGTATATATATTATATTATATATATATAATATTTATATGTATATCTGATAAAATTGGTATTTTTCCTTCTCTCAATTTAATGAGGCAATTAGTTATTTTATTCAATTAATTGATTAAGGCAATTTTTTCTTTACTGTGAAATGAATTTTTAAAAAGGGAAATGGATTTAGTATATCCAAATTAGTTTATTTCCTTGTAATTTATTTTCGTGTTGATTTCCTTTGTGTTCATGTTTGGCGAAATGGGTTAAGTGTGTCTTTAATTGGTAAGTCTTCCAGAGGATCCTAGAGGATGGGGGTTGTCATTTTTAAGATTTCGACTATTGGTATTTCCCTTGGGTAGTGCATGGTGCCTTGTTAGTGTTTTACCCGGTTTCCATGAACGGGGATGATTTGTGCCTCCTTTGGAAGGACTGGATTATGTGTTTTGTTGCCTCCAATTGTTTGGAGTAAGTTTCATTTTATGTTGCCTCCTAGAGTTGGAGTGGTTGTTTTATCTAGTTTGTATGCACTTGGGATTCCCTTGGTGATTGGTTTGTATGTGTGTTGTCAAATAGAAGAGTGGCTTCTGTTACATGCCAGAGCCCAAAGAGGTAAATTGGATAACCTTCAGAGGTGGTTTAATCAAGTGATAACTAAAATAGTGTACTTAGAAGATTAGGTAGTATTTCACACTAATCAAGATAATTTAGCCTCACTCATAGACACACGTGCTCATTTAGGCTTGGGATGAGTGGGAAGGCCTGGAATGGAAAGGTCATCTATCTTTTCCTTACGAGAGGTATTTGATTCCGCATGAGTGAGTATGGGGGCTGGGATTCAATTGAGGTCACCAAGATTATCGGAGCCTATGAAGATTCCCAGAAGAGATCTCATGATGAGCTATGTGATGACACTCTGTCTAGGACAACAGTTTTTATTTGTTTTTATATGTATGGTTTTCTTAACATACTTGATCTATTTTATGTCTGGAAGTAATGTAACCATGTTAGAGTTGGACTTGTGTTGTACATATGATTGGTTGTGTCAGTATGAGTCAGTATGAGTCGGCTCGTGATTAAAGGTTGTAGAAATTTTCCATGTTATGTTGTTACTATCTCCTAGCATGGGGGGTGGGACTTCGGGTACCACTTGATTGGGTGGAACATGCACCATACACCGTTGGGTCCCCCTTTGATCTTCAGTACTGGGTGGCGAGATATCCAGTTGTAGAGCTCACGGTTCCTGTTTATAATTTAAGCAATGTATTTATTTCAATTTGAATCATGTTATTTTACCCTCATATGTTTACGAGGTGGATTTATGTATATTGTAACACATTTGTAATATTTCCTCATTCTGGGAATGAGTGATGTAACCTTTTGATTAAGTTAATGAATATGGAATTTGGTTGTATATCTCTATATATTATGTTGTATCTTTATGTTGTTTAAATACTTATTTCTTATTGTTATTAAATGCTCTAGATGTATATTGATGTATGTATGGGTTTAAGTAATCTCGGTTACATAGCCTTAGAGGTTGTTGCCAATTGTTGGTGAACATGTATGTTAATTACACTTTAAATTAAAAAAACTATACACTTTTGTAGTTAATTGCAACTTCATGTAGGGTTACGTGGCGGGGCATTACATTGCTTGCTTTAATGGGCATTGGCCTACCAGAAAAACTTGTAAAATTTGGATCTAATGAGCAGATATTTGCAACAAAAAATTTGCATCAATCAATTTGGCCTATTTTTTCAAAGGAAAATGAACAATAGGCCTACTTGAAAAAATAGGAAAATATATAAATAATAATTTTCAAACAAAAGAAATATGTTCTCAAGCACTATAGTTATCAAGTATCATAAGCTCACAGCCAACCCACTCATGAGCAGTGCACTTTTAGAAAATAACAAACATGGAAGAGCGCAATGAAGAACTTGAAACAGAGAAGCCTTTGAACAAACAATTGTTAAATAAGAATAGGCATAAATAAAATCTAGCACTCGCTTCAAATTTCTTGATTCAACTATGTATTCACTGCATATGCACCTATTAGTTCTCCAACATATCCTACACAATTTTCTTTTTGAGCTTTGCCATTAGACTAATGGTTATTTAAGAAATAAACAGATGGTTTATGCTTTTAATGCACTCACTCGACAAGACCTTGCTCAAATTATTCAAATTTATTTGTAAGAGTGAGCAACACTTCTAGTTGTCAAGTATCAGAAACAAAAAGACAAGCCAATTACCGATAGCACATTGTTCATACAACTCTTTGGTGCAGGAGCGCCATTGAATAAAAGTTGTCAATTTAAGGTTTTGAGGAGTAGGATTTAAGTTTTGAGTTATTTTGTCTAAAATAAGGTCAATGAGACCATTTCCTATTGTAATTAGTTATTTTAGCTGATAGCTAGGTGTTTAGAAGGTCAAGTTTGCAAAAAGTGCAAAATATTGAAAAAAGATGTAAAGTTGTTAAAAAAAAGTTGCAAATTACATTATTATGGAAGTTCAAGGGTCAAGTCCTTTCAAAGGTCACTTTAGGAAGTTGGAACTATTTTTTTTTGGTGGGAAACATACTAAAATAGCATGAAGAACTCGATGGAAAGGTTGTTGAAGCACTTTAGAAGATTGAAACAATAATAATACTCTGTTTTTCTTCATTTTACTGTATTTTCTGAAGTTTGCAGTGACTGTACAGCCCGTACATCACCTTATTGGTACAATTTTCTTTGGGATTGCACAGTATATTATTTTAGATTTCATTTGAACCTACTTTGAAGGTTTCTCATCAAATTTGGTGCATCTTATTGACAATTTACTAAGACCGGCCAGAGTTTGCAAAGTTAAGTGTTTTTGAGTCATTAAAATGGAATATTGACCCATTCCTCTCACTATGGCCACTATAACTCGATAAAATGGGTTTGAAACATCAATAAAAAAGTGAGGGAATGTTGAGAGAGTGTAGGGGAGGCCTGAAAATGTGTTGGGCATAAAGCCATAGAGGGGAAAAATGTGTTTTCCAAGTGGAAAAGAGAGGTTTTGATATGGTAATGAGTGAAATAGGTTGGGGAAGCATTGTTTCTTATTGAATTGAGTAATTTTAAAGGTTTTTATACCTGTTTGAGGTGGTGGAAAGTTTAGATTAATCTTGGTAATGTGATTTTCAATAGAACCCTAGGTTTTTGGCTATAAAAGAGGGTTTTGAGTTTAGGCACCTTGGAGGGTGATTGTCTAAGAAAAAATTGTGGAATCTTTGGTTTGGTAACCTATAGAGATCTTCCCAAGTGAATTTGGAGTGAAAGGGAAAGTTTAAAGATAAGTCCCTTTGCAAAATAGGCCTAATTTGAGGTCTAGTTGATGTGGAAATCTAGTTTTGAGGAAGTTATAACAAAAAAGCCTATTATGGTTTGTTGATATGTTTTTGAACCCCTTAGTGGGTCCCTGAAAACTTGTTGTTCCTAACCTGAGAGGACCTCATTGAAAATATTTACCCGATTGAGTCTAATTGCAATGCTACAAGGATTTGAGGGAACTCGAAGGATATAGTGAGAATTTTGAAGAATTGTGACTTGAAGGTTATTGTTTTTGTGTGGAATTATGTTGAGTGGTTGCAAGACCTCCCCTAGTTGCATCACTCTTCCCTCATTCGATCATTGCATCAAACACCAAAGATAAAAGACCAAAGCTAAAAACATAGAAGACTGTGAACAAACAATAAACAAATGGTACGAAGCATAAATGAGAATTTATTGCTTCCATACAGAAGAGTTGTCCAACACATCTTGAACATTTTGCATTTAATGCATTAAACATGTATTCAGTATTTCAGGATTGAATATTTTGTAGTATATACAATGTCCCCCTATTTTCCTAGTTTACTTAAACTAAAATGAACATTAGGTGTACACCAACCAATAGAAGAAGAGATAAAACATAATTTTCAAAAATCAAAGATTTGTCCTTAAATCCCAACTGTGGAAAAAACACATAAATTTTTTGAACAATATAATTTAATTTGCCAACCAATTATTCCAAAAGAAATTACAACAATCGCAATAGTAATATGCTTGTGAACAAAAAAAAGTTTCATGTTTATGAATTGCATGCAATGCCATTCACTATGCTCATTTGTCTATTCAACAAGTTAGATTCTTGAACCAAGATTCTCCATTATTGTTCACAATTATTCCAAGGCACAATATTTAGGCAGATTGGAAGACTTTAAATTCATTGTACAAACAAAAGGGAAAAATGATACAAGAGTCTGAACTTTCAGTTGTTTATTCAATAACCAAGTATACATGCAGCCATATAAATCTTTGCCCCTGTCTCCATTCACAACCAATGATACCTTTTAGAAAGATATATTATAAGGTATTCAAAAATTAAATCAATATTCTATAAACTTCGTTAACAATTTAGGAAGCATTCAAGCAATCAGCATATGGTTAATACATTTAATGCTTCCACAGTGAACATGCTCTATGTACCAACAAGAGAAACATACAAGATTTTCAAGAAATAGTAAACCAATAAGAATAAGTAGGATAAATCCCAAGCACATTCCTGGCATTTCATGAATTAACTATGTATTCACTGCTTGTGTACCCACTAGGCCTTCAATTAACTTTTTATGTACAAATATACTTGATTAATTGAATATGTGTAAGAATTATGCCAAGTGTTTGAAATTGTCCAATCTATGACAATAAGAAAATGACCATTGCAATTTTTTAATTGCACTAATAATGTAGCCAGAGATATAGATAAGTGTAGCCATGCAATATGCAATTCATATGCACTGCTTCAAATATCGTATCAGTGAGACTTTCTTACAAGAAAATGAAAGAAAACATACCTATATTATACATTTTGGTGAATGTATAATGAAAAAAATTGCACATGGACTCCATACCACATGTCTGTAACTATGCATTTATACTCTCATTACAAAAGTAACTTGCTTTTGGCCATAAAATAGTTTCATGTTTATGAATTATATACCATGTCAATGACTATACTGATTTTTTTGTGTTTCTCAAGTCTTTGAGCCCCTTCAACAACGAAGGAGCTACAAAGTTATCAGATCTCAATAGCTTAGTTTTTTTTCCTCGAAAATTACAGTTTATCTCTTTTTCTATTGTTTTCAGCGATTTTTCATTTTCCTCTGAGTAAATCAAGCAAACAAGGCTACATTATATATCGTGGAAAATATTTAATTGGGGGATGCATATAGTGAGAGCTTTCACAATGGACTGATGTGTACTGAAATAGTGAGTACATGTTTAATGCAATAAATGAAAACTTTGTGATATTTGTTGAACAACTCAAGCATATGCAAGTAGAGAATCCGTAGTTAATTCATCAAATATGAGCTAACTGGTGATTTTTCCTTATTGTTTTATTATTGTTTGTTGAGAATATTTTGTGTCTTTGGATGCTGGTTGTTGTCTGCAATGTTCATTATTTTGTAGAGCGCTTGAACGAGGGAGAAGCTAAAGAAAAGATGTGCAACTATTGGGTGGGTGCATGGAAATGGGTAGCAATTCCATGGACACCCCCTAAATTTTTTTTGAAAAACCATAATGCGAGCGCGTTATAACATGCTTGCGTTATGGATCATTATGTCGAGCCTGAGGCTCGGAAACTACAAACCAATAGCGTGAGGGAATTATAATGTGCTTGCGTTATTGATTGTTAAAAGAAAAAAAAGAAATGCAAATCTCTCATTATGATTTCGACTAGTTTTTTTTTGCAGCCGTGGCCAAAACCTCTACAATTTTCTGCTCACATTCTAGGAGGAGAATTTCAACAAATTTCTTCACCAACAATCCCTATTTCTTAGCAACGATGGTGCCATGACGAGGAGGAGCTGTGAGAGGTAAGGATTCTATGGTTTTTGTTTTGAATTAGTTAGTTTTAGGTTGAATTTGTTAGTTTTAGGTTGAATTTGATATCTATTTGTTTGAATTTTTAGGAGATGCAAATCAACCTGCAAACCCTCAAAGTCCTCAATAGGAAGACCAACCAAATCCTCAAAATCAGAATTGAGGATTTGATCAGTAGGTTGAGTGATCCAAATGGTTCAACCGCAGAAAGAATGACCCTAGCAAATTCATTAAAAGATATGTTAAAAAATGTAGATTCAATTAGCAAACAAATAAGTGGATGGCAAGATAGGAGGCAGACAGCTAGGGATTATTATGCAAATAAACTATCATACAAGGATGTGAAGGATTTAAAAATTACAAAAGGTGATTTGTGCTCATTACTCACCGATCCACGCACAAATCAAAATCTTACCCTCAATGAGAAGAGGTTTCCTATCCATTGGTGCCATCACCAACAGATTAGGGACCGATTTTATGATAGGTGGTACATGGTCTTCGATTACCCACCATGCAACAATTGTGAGGTCCCGCAATAATTCCTTAGAAAACTATACAGTGAGTTCATATTGAACAAAATCCCAAATTATTTTGATATGAGGGATTTCCAGGGGAGAGGTGGGGGGTTAGCTCAGGATAGACTTGGTGCACAGCCGGATCCTACACGACAAGGTAGATGAGCTCTCGCTAGGCCACCTCATGAGCAAGTTGTTATGCCTTTCATCATGAAGGAAAGTGTTGACGTAGAGACATTATAGGCAATCAACACTTTGACCCAGAGTGTCATCCATCATACTAGCCCTATTTTGCAGCGCCATCTAGGGGAGTCTTCAAGTGGTGGCCTTCGAACACATATGTGTCAATCTTGTGGGGCTACTTGTTCATATGACCCCACTGACACTCAGGAGACTAGTACGCAGGATTTGTCTATAGCTATGGAGATGGAGAGGGTAGCTGACATTTTGGATGAGGCATATGGTATTGATAGTCAGGTAAAAGTTAGTGCATGTGTTCATTGAATTTAATTTATTAAATTTTGATTTTGAAATGCAAGATTAACTAAAAACGTTTTATGATTTTAATAAAATTGTAGGGTCACAGTGTTGAGACTGGATACACTGGCCCCCCACCAACCTATTTCTGAAGTACACCTATCACTAGGGTATGTAACTAGTAAACAATTATAAATTTATTGCATGCTAATAGCATTGTTTTACGAATGGCAATTTAATATGTGATTTTGGATGTTGAATAGACTAATATTGGAGGTTTTGATGGAAAACTTCCTAGTGGTAGTGGATTTACTCAAACCTTCACGTAGGTAATAGAATAAAGATCTTAACTAATGAATCAAGTACTTAATAGATTTGTGTAGTTTATATGCACATTGTTGATTACATTGAATATTTTGTTGTTTTATTTTCAGTTGTTGCAAGACGATACACCTTCGAATGTGACGAGGGCAATGGATATTGGTGTGACATCTTCTATACAATCCTCGATGGCTTTGATAGAAGAGGTATGAGGCAAATTAGTAAATTTCAATTTACATTTGTTGTTATAGATGTTAGTTAGTGAAAAATCAAACCATTATTGATTCGCGTAGTTTAATTTCTATTTGTATGGTTTATACAGGGCTTGAGCACGCCTGAGCATGGGTGTGAGAATATTCCCCTCATGGAGAGAGATCATGAGATGGCTGTAAGTGATTATTTTTTCAAATATATCATTTTTAATAATGTAATCTCTATATATTCATGTCTTTACTTCTTATTCTAACAGTTAAAACTTCACCATGAACTAAACCCTAGGAGGAGTAGTAGGAGCACTCCATGAGAGCAGCAAAAATGAGTGACAGACCTATTGCAATCTAAGTGAAAAGGAAAGGGAAAGATTTTATTTACAGGGCATGGAGAGCAATGACTTTTGATTCTAGAGTCCTTTGTTGTATGCCTACATGGCATTTTTGTACATATTTTTTATTGGACATATTTGACATTGTATGCCTATATGGCATTCTCATAAGCCTATATGGCTATTTTGTACATATATTTCATACTTATATCGACATATATTGATGTATGCCTACATGGCTATTTGGTTAATACAAATATCTTTTATTGATGCCTATCCATATTTGCATTCTAAATTGATGGTTCAATAGTTATGAGTTATGTGTATTCAAGGTAATTTCTATGTTGATACAAATATCTTTTTCGATGCTTATACTTATGTGATTGATGTATGTTTGTGTATAGGATCATAATAATTTCTATTTGATGATGCTATTGTGTCTTTAAGGTTTATTTATTAAAGGGTGCATGAAACAAGTTTTAAATCCTTAAAAATCTTTGAATTTCTTAGGTTTTTCTATTTGTCGAGTCTAGGCTCCGAGCCCGATTCCAAGTCAAAAATTGTCTTGTCAAGTCTGAGGTGAGTCCAAGTCTTGTAACACTAGTGTGAACACATCGAGGAATAATGTATATGCCGATGAAGAGAGAACCCATCCTTGTTTCCAAACAAACCATGGTATAGATATGGGTGGTCAAGATAAAACATCACTCTTCTAGATAGTTTGAACCATAATCTTTCATGGCTGAAAACACACCTTCATTATGTGTGTTCGTAATCCTACTAAAGAAATGGTGGAACATGTTGTAGATCAAATATTGCAACCCTAAGTCCACAAGAAGGTTACTTGTCCTGATTTCCACAAATGTCTTTAAGATGTTCATCCTTCTTGAGTAATGCCAACCACTATCATTGTTTTCCATGCTCCTAATGGAAAGTCAATTTGTTGAAATACCCAAAGGCTAGCAGGTTCATTCGCTTTAATACCACTGTAATGACTCGAGCTCTGGATCAATAGATTTTTTATTTATTTCTTATTGGATTGAAAAAGGTTGTCATCCAATATTATTAAGATAGATAACGGAGTCCCCAAATTATAAATGAAATAAATTCTGAATATGAAATCTAATTCAAATATTAATTTGATAAATAAATATAATAGTTGTTTTAAATTAATCAATTAAAATTATATGCTAGCTTTGAATATAAATCTACCTATCATTGATATATAGGCCTTGAGAATTGGGATGCCTTTCCTGATCAAAACTTTGTACTCATGCATCTTACTTTGAGTCCTTTCCGGATTATATGCTTGAAACGTATACTCCCATATTATAAATTTTTGCTCATATAGACCAATCCCACACTAGGTAATTCAATAATAAAAATAAGTCCGCAAATTGATTACCCTGATCTTCCCTTCTTATTCTCTTTTATACTCAAAAACTACACAATTGACTCTTGATAGCAATATCACAATTGGACACATTGTAGAAAATACCTCCTACTTATCAATTGATGAGCTAAAGGGGCTCTATAATGAATGTTTCATAAGGCACAACACTTGTTGAAGGTTTTGAAAATGGGGTTGCAAGCTAAGTGGGATTAACCTTGGGGAAAAAATTCATGGTTAAGCACTTGAGCTGGAGTAGTACTGGGATGGGTGACCTCCCAAGAAGGCCTGGTGCCTCACCTCTGTGAGCATCACCTACATGCAATGAGTGCTAAGTGGGCCATTCATTATCATGAGAGATGGGTTCTTGTGAACTCAGCCTTGTTTCAATCCATGTCAGCCTTGGGACCGTATAGGAAGCTGGAGGTTGTACCAAGTACAGGATCAACAAGTTTGTATAAAAAATCAAAAAAATAAAGAATAGTGTGAATAATTCTTATCTTATCTTCTCTAAAAGTTCATCAACAACCTCCATTCGAGCCTCTCAAGGCTTTACATAGTTTTTGACACCCTTTTCTAACTGATCCATGCCCTCAACTAACTAAAAACCAACTTTCAAAACAAGCAACTGTTGCATTTCAAATTTGTTGCTTTAAGCAACTTACAAATTTGCAACTTTAGACTCCTCCAACCTAAGGGATTGATCTGGTGGAACATAGCTTAGAGAAATTCCACATATTTTGGTATGAAAGAGGACCATGCCTAGTGTAAACATACCTATTTGGACGTGTTGGAATAGTCTGCTTGATCACACAAGTTGCAGAACGAAAGTTGCACCACTTTGCAACTTTGCACTGCTTGCATTTGATGCTTTTTCCATCAAGTGAAAATCTACCACCACAGGAAAACCACTCCGAGATAGCAAAAATCAAGAGAGGTTTTTGTAGAGGGGCTCAACATGATCCTATAGGATTAGAAGAGAAGTTTCTAAACATCACGGTATCTGAGTAATAGCATGTTCAAGTTTGCAACCATTTTACACTTTGGACCCTTAAGGGATCGATCCGGTGGAACATAGCTCAGAGCGATTCCACGTGTTTCGGTGTGAACGAGGACCATTCCTAGTGTAAAAATACCTATTCAAATGTGTTGGAGTAGTTATTTTGGTCACACGAGTTGCAGAGCGAAAGTTGCACCACTTTGCAACTTTGCACAGCTTAAATTTGACACTTTTTCCATCAAGTGAAAATCCGCCGCCACGAGAAACCCAATCCAAGATAGCCAAAATTGAGAGAGGTTTTTCTAGATGGGTCCAACACCTTCCTATAGGATTAGATGATAATTTTTTAACTTTCATGGCATCCAAGTAATAGCATGCTGAAGTTTGCAGCCAATTTGCACTTTGGACCCTTCAGGGATCGATCCAGTGGAACATAGCTCAGAGTGATTCCACATGTTTCGGTGCAAAAGAGGACCATGCTTAGTATAAAAATACCTATTCATATGTTTTGGAATGATCCACTTGGCCACACAGGTTGCAAAATGAAAGTTACACCACTTTGCACTGCTTGCATTTGATGCTTTTTCCATCAAGTGAAAATCCGCCACCACGGGAAAACCACTCTGATATAGCCAAAATCGAGAGAAGTTTTTGTAGAGGAGCTCAACACGATCCTGTAGGATTATATGAGAAGTTTCTAAGAATCACAATATTCGAGTAATAGCATGCTAAAGTTTGCAACCATTTTGCACTTTGGACCCTTAAAGGATCGATCTGGTGGAACGTAGCTCAGAGCGATTCCATGTGTTTCAGTACAAAACAAGACCATGCCTAGTATAAAAATACCTATTTGGATGCATTAGAGCAGTTAGTTTGGTCATATGATTTGTAGAGCGAAAGTTGTACCACTTTGCAACTTTGCACAACTTGAATTTGACACTTTTTCCATCAAGTGAAAATCTGCCGCCACGAGAAAACCACTCCAAGATACCCAAAACCAAGAGAGGTTTTTCTAGAGGGGAAAAACACCTTCTTGTAGGATTAGATGAGAATTTTTTGAGTGTCATGGTATCCAAGTAATAGCATGTTGAATTTTGCAACCATTTTGCACTTTGGACCCTTCAAGGATCGATCCGGTGGAACATAGCTCAGAGTGATTCCACGTGTTTCGGTGCAAAAGAGGAACATGCCTAGCATAAAAATATCTATTCAGATGTGTTGGAATAGTTCACTTGTCACACAATTTTCAGAATGAAAGTTGCACCACTTTGTAACTTTGCACTGCTTGCATTTTATATTTTTTCCATCAAGTGAAAATCTGCCACCATAGGAAAACAACTCCGAGATAGCCAAAACCGAGAGAGGTTTTTGTAGATACGATCCTGTAGGATCAGATGAAATTTTTTTAAGTGTCACGGTATCCAAGTAATAGCATGATAAAGTTTGCAGTCATTTTTCACTTTGGACCCTTAAGGGATCAATCCGATGGAGCGTAGCTTGGAGCGATTCCACGTGTTTCGGTGCAAAAAAAGATCATGCCTAGCATAAAAATACCTATTCAGATGTGTTGGAGTAGTTATTTTGGTCATACGAGTTGCAGAGCGAAAGATGCACCACTTTGCAACTTTGCATAGCTTGAATATGACACTTTTTCCATCAAGTGAAAATCCGCCACCATGAGAATACCACTCCAAGATAGCCAAAACCGAGAGAGGTTTTTCTAGAGGGGTCCAGCATAATCTTGTATCAGATGATAAGTTTCTAAGTGTAATGGTATCCAAGTAATAGCATGCTGAAGTTTGAAGCCATTTTGCACTTTGGACCCTTAAGGGATCGATCCGGTGGAACATAGCTCGGAGTGATTCCACATGTTTTGGTGCAAAAGAGGATCATGCCTAGTGTAAAAATACCTATTTGGACATGTTGGAACAGTTCGCTTGGTCACACAAGTTGCAGAATGAAAGTTGTACCACTTTGCAACTTTGCACTGTTTGCATTTGATGCTTTTTCCATCAAGTGAAAATCCGCCACCACAGAAAAACCACTCTAAGATAGCCAAAAATGAGAGAGGTTTTTGTAGAGGGGCTCACCATGATCCTATAGAATCCAACGGGAAGTTTCTAAGAATCATGGTATCCGAGTAATAGCATGTTGAATTTTGCAGCCATTTTGCACTTTGGACCCTTAAGGGATCGATCTGGTGGAACATAGCTTGGAGCGATTCCACATGCTTCAGTGTGAAAGAGGACCATGAATAGTGTAAAAATACCTATTCAGATGCATTGGAGCAATTATTTTGGTCACACGAGTTGCAGAGCTAAAGTTGCACCACTTTGCAACTTTGCACAGCTTGAATATGACACTTTTTCCATCAAGTGAAAATACACCGCCATGAGAAAACCACTCCGAGATAGAAAAAACCGAGAGGTTTTTCTAGAGGGGTCCAACATGATCTTACAAGATTATATGAGAAGTTTCTAAGTGTCACAGTATCCATGTAATAGCATGTTGAATTTTGCAGCCATTTTGCACTTTGGACCCTTAAGGGATCGATCTGGTGGAACATAGCTCAGAGCGATTCTACATGTTTCGGTGCGAAAGAGGACCATGCCTAGCATAGAAATACCTATTTGGAAGTTTTGGAATAGTCCGCTTGGTCACACGAGTTGTAGAAAAAAAGTTGCAAATTGTTTACATGACCTTTTTTACATTGTTTACATTTCAAATTTCAAAGTTTTCAAATTTTCCTATTCAAGGCATTTACAGAACAAGGTGCTACTACACCAAACATGAACTCCAACCTTACAATATTTGAGTATATCTCATTATCTAATTAAATCTTATTACAATGCCTCAGGCACTTCATTCTCACAGATCTTTTACAATGTCACTCATACATTCGAGATTCTCTTTAAATGTCTACATCATAGGTGCTCATTATGAGGTTAACGATTCCCTTGCTAACATTCACATGCTATTTTATAATGGCTTGAAATCAAAATTGAGATTTGTCAAGATCATCAAAATAAGGATGTTGCATTGCTTTTTTGGCTGAGATTCTCTTTGATGGCTCTTAAATTAGCATTTTCTGCAATGAAAGATCAATCATTTTTTAGTAGTTTACTTACAAATACGCAAGGTAAAAGAGAAAAGAAAGAGCATCCAAAATGGAAATGAAATAAAAATAGATGGAAGGCACTTATAGATGTTGCATGCAGGCATCAAAATAAGGATGTTGCATTGCTTTTTTGGCTGACATTCTCTTGGGTGGCTCATATATCTTCATTTTTTGCAAGGGGACACTAATCACTGTAAAAGAAGATGATAGCATTGGCATCAAACAAATTAATGTGCATACAAGTATAAATTAATAAGAACCAATGTGCATATGCTTACAAATTAATCCAACGAACCATCCGGGTCTGCTCTACTCTTTATTGTGTCAAGTATTGCCTCATGGTCAGACTCGTGGAACTTCCATAACGTCTTGTTCAAAGGTCTACCCCCATATTTGGTCAAATGAACATTGGATGCCATGAAAAGGTTCGATTAATGAAGAATCTTACGATGCATGTCAAAGTCCTGAAATAGCCAATGTTTAACACTTGAATGTGGGTACCTTCTGCCATGTTCCAGTAACCACAACTGAGCTTGTAGGGTATTCGATATTTTCTCCATCTATAAATGGGGCCTCCAGTTTATTTTTGGTCTCAACACAATGACACAAGTAATATTATGTTCCCTCTTCATTGTCTTCATCTACAATAACTGCATAAACATACCCTACATTGATATGTGCAAAAAATCTCTTGAAATTTGTCAACATTACAAATACAGTACAAAGTAAGATAACGATTTGGAATTTCAACAACCAAGAAAGTAGATATATCACCTGGTTGAACTAGATCTGCTACGTGGTCAAAGTCGACTGATGATTCTATCTGTGTCAGTTCCAATGTCGTCGGAGGATGATACATGTGAAGTGGGCTAAGATAACTTGTGAACCATTTGTCAACCCACTCCCCTGACTCACAATCATTCCAGACTTGCATTGTACATGAAGAACAAAATCATGCCATCTTTTGTGTATTGATACTCCATGAACCTGCATTTGAGCTAAGGAAAGAGTGTACCTCACTTGATCATGCTAGTGTACAACAGTCTCCATATGGTGGAATGTTAGTATCATCCATCAACCAAAAAAATCTACGAACTGATGATGTACCTTCATTACTTGGACCCATCAAAGCATTACACCACTCTATGATTGATTTTGCATTTGTCAACTTTGCACTATCTTTATACTTTAACTCTTCTCGTGCTAATGCTATTTTCATGCATGCTCTTGCACCATCATGCTCCCCCTTTCCATGCCCGACCTCACAAAAGTTCCACATATGTTGAACACCTATAATGACATGCATCCTGCACAACCAGTAGAACATGTGCGAGTTCTTGAACTGTGTTGCACAGTTATTAGACCATATTATATGTTGATCGTATTCTATGCCACTCTGATCCAAACCATTGTAGAACATCTGGAAGCAACCTTGCACGAACTGTGGAGAATGTGTGCGATCATCACTAATGTAAAAGTGGTACTCCCTCAATAACTTCCTTTGCTCATCTGTACTATCAGATGTATGAATGAATGCTATGTGCATAAATATCAAAACTTGTGTGGAGTTTTAATACTGTGACTGCACCTCATGTTGTGGTTGTAGAGTTTACTTCTTTGCAAATTCAACCACAGATACTATGCTTCCAACTGGAAAGGTGTCCTTGAATAGCTTGAACTGCGTGTCCAACCATCGGGCTCTATGGGTATGCATTGCATACTCAGACAGTATATTATCATGAAATGTGGTCATAAATTGGTAACTGGAATCTTCTTAATAACCAAATCATGCCTTTTTTCTTGAGACCCATCTTTTGTAGCATATGCCACTGTTTTATACTTCTCAAACTCTACTAATTTTTGTCCCACCTCATCTATGATTTCCATATGTTGACATACTGGAATATGTTGGAAGCCACCACAACGCTCGCATGAACCATCCAAGCATGTTGTCCTATAGAATATCTGGCCATACTCTATTTCACATAATTTTTTTGATAAAAACTCTCTTGAGGATTTTGGTGGGGCTTCTATGCCATAATTCTGCAAAACATTGTTAGTATGCAAATCTAAACATATAGAACGATAAACATCATAATGGTAAGAAAATTCAATATGTAGTCTACAACAAAAAGTCATGTGTGTGTGATTTATCTGGACATAAAAAGGTTTAAGTAGTTCAAAAATTCTTTGAGAAATACTAATTTGAGGATAATCATTTTCAAATTTTTGAAAAAATTGGGTTTGAGTCATATCCAAAAAATGCTTTGGATGTGGCTTACGATTCTGACTACCGATTCTCCTTCTTACCACATCCCTTTGATTCAAAGACGGCCTTGTGTTATTCTTACAATACTCTTCAATTAGTGTTCTCAAGGCTTCAACAAGTTCTTTATCTTTTTGTGACAGTCTCCCCGAGATTTCCCATAATTCATTTGTATCATTTCCCTCAATTCTTTTCCACCTTTGAATGGCTCTTGATAAAGTTTTTCTACTAATTCTCGTTTGTTCACTAGTCTTTTTAATTAGATGAGCTCTCTTTGTTTGACAACTTACCAAAGTCAATGTAATGATACGTTGGGTGACATTACTATCCTTTGAACGTGAGGTCTTACCCACACTCTCATAAGCATCCATTAGATTCTTCACAATAGTGTCTTCACTCGATGCATTCGATGTTCTCAACCCAAGAGTCTTCATGATGTTTCTATACATTACACCTCGCATCATTTCAACAAATAGTTGACATCTTGCAGTCTCATTTATCCTTTCAAAGAATTATTCCCAAATCTTATCAGCATATCTTCTACAAGTGTGTGTTGAAATCTTACCATCCATGTGCTGCAAAATCTCATCATCAATATTAATCAAATACTTTGGCTTTCTACGCAAAATTCTAGGTGGTGTTCTCCTAGGTACATACATCTCAACATTATGAATTTCATCAATATTTAATTGTGGTGGGCTAGATTGCGTACCTTCAATCGAGGGTGGATAAGAAGACATACCTTGCGGTTCACATGGGTATGATGGCATACCTTCTTCGTCAATTCCGAGTGATGATGTACTCTCAACTTGAGATGTGTTGGATGGTGTCCAACAATATTCACTTGTGGTACATGGTGTCCCTCCATATTCACTTGCAGTAGATGGTGTCCATCCATATTCACTTGTGCTAGATGGTGTCCCTCCATATTCGCTTGTGCTTAATGGTTTCCCTTCATATTCACTTGTCATAGAGGGTGTGTCTCCAACTACAGTATCTGAATCTATCTTACAACGATGCTTTCGCATTCGTGCCTGTTGTGCTACCAATTCCCGTTCTCTTTTTGACGGTTGAGGTTCCTCTACAATTGGGTTTTTTTCATCAATCATTTCCAATTTCTTCTTTTCACGATATGTTGCTACCCAAACTCTCTCCTTTTCTTTCAAGGCTTTGTTCTCTTTGTCTGTTAGTTTCCTCTTTATCTTTTTCTTCAGCATGGCGGATAATTTTATTTGTACCATGGTAATGAGATGAATATTAGTTCCTAAAAAATTTATCCATTCAAGTTAATTGAAAAATATATGTCATTGAAGGCTTCATTTAAATAATACTTACAATCATCGTGTACAAATGTTAACCTACCTTGTAGACAAATGTGTACAAACTATGGAAGCACTAGGTTGGCCAGAGCACATTTCTAACTAAAAGTGACTAACCATGATGGTGATTCTGAAAACTAATGAGTGTAATGGCATTGTGAGTGTTTGATAATTTTGCGGTGTAGGAGCACCTTGGAAATCTATGCTTCCATTTTGAAATTTGATTCAATTTGGGTGTCTCCATGTTGTAAGAGGGTCATTAAAGACATTTTCCATGTACTGGTTCTATGAGCTTTCAAAGGTGGTTGTTTGTTAGTTATAGACATTGGGGGGAGTTGGTTTTCATTTAAAAATGTTTAAACAACCTCTATTGGCTTGAAGGGGGGATTTTTGTTCATTTTGAAATCCATTTTTTTGATAAAAAAATATTGTTTTCCAGAAATTCACTGGTTTTTTGCACTTTCTGTCACTTGTATGGATCTATATAGCCTCCCCTTGATATAAAACTAATATAATACTATAGGAACATGTCTTAACTCTCTAACGCATTAGTTCTGAGGGCTTAACAGTACGTTTGAAGGGAGCAATTGACAATTTTTTGAAACTCCTCATTTCAAGCCAGTCAAGGGTTTGAGTAGGATTTAATTATGAAATAACCATCCCACCTATTGTTATGACTTTTTTCTCGATGGGATTGCATGTACATTGTTATAGTAGGGTCTTTTAATTTTTAACATGCCTTGGAATGAAACTAATGACAATAGGATGGGGTTCTTAGGCTAAAACAAGCACTTTTCCATGAGAATTTGAGGAACCAAGGAGTGATTTTGAAAAAGTGTTGAAGGAGTGGTCTATGTAATGAAATTTTGACCTTTTTTAGGGTGTTTTGAAGATGTTTCATGCTTTGGAATGGTCTGGGAAGGCCCGGGTATAGGAGTTTCTATAAACCCTCCCTCTTTGCATTGAAAAATGGGGGTTTTGTATTGGAAGCCTAGTTGAGTGGGTAATGTCCTAAGACCTATAAAATATCTTGTTTTGAGACCTAATTAAAAACTATTTTTGGGTTTGGAAGTCTGGTGTGAGGATCTAAGGGTAGTTCCTTTATAAAATTGGCCTACTTGGAGGCCTAAAATAGTGAAAAGGTCAGCTTTCTTAAAGTTTTACAAAGGAGTCATGTGATGGGTTAAGGTATGTCTTGCAACTCTAAAATGGGTGCTATAATCATTCTTTTATTTTTTTGGTATTTTGGAAATTTTTGGAGTTAAGGGCCTAAAACTGGTTTTGCACAGTAATTAGATTCCAAGGGTGAAATGTGGGAAATAGTGTTTTTGTTTGTTGTCCAACTTGGAGGAGTGTTGGGATTGGTCCATTAGGCCTTTTTAATCTTGTTAGATGCCTCTTGAAGGCAAGTTTACATCTTCAATGGTTTTGGGTCCTCTAACTCTGCATCAAAAATGAGTATCACAGTCTAAAGTGTGTGCATGGTTTGTGAGATACATGTGACATTTTGCAGCTACTTGGCTACTAGTAATGTGGATAGTGAACAAAGGACCTAAGTTTGTGTGTAAGGGAAGACTTCTAAAAGGTTTCATTTTTTTTGTACTAACTCAAACAAAGATTTATTAAGAAAATAATAGTTTGGTTGTGCCTTAAGAATTATAGTTTGTGTTTGTAAACAATGGTGCCATTATGGAAGATTTAAGACAACTTGTGAATGAAATAATCATTGGCTATTTTTTTGAGGAACCTAGTTGATTGTAATCAGTTATTTCCAAGATTTTCAAAGTGTTTTGAAGGTCCTTAAGGAATTGGGAAATCTTAATGCTAATTTGAGTATACGAATCAAATGTGTTGTGAAGGGAAATATAGTTGAATAAGTGTGTCAAGAAAGGTGTTGATTTCTTCCTTTGTACTGCACATTAGTTTGTGCAGAGGTATTGGAAGGTATTTGGACCCTTCAGAGGAATGGGAGAGGCTTGGATTTGTATTAAAGGATGAATTTTGGTGAATGGTTCTGAGTTTCTAATGAACTTTATGCTATGTTACAATCAATTTTATGATGGTTAATCTAATTTTTTGAGTTTGAAAAAGAGTTGAAACCAAGTTCTAATGTTTTGATGAAAAGATGATTGAGTTTGTTTGTTGATCTTCTTCAATTTAAGTTAGGGTCCAAACTACCCTTGATGATTTGTGGATCCTGGTAGATGCTTTGCATCAAGTTTAAAATGGTAATTGGCAAGTGTATATAATGGTAATTTAAAATGTGCATTGACAACCTAAGGTTATAATGAAAAAAAAAAATGAAAGCAAGCCATAATAGAATGAAAGAAAATTTGTAAAGACTTCACATACCTAAAAAACTAGACTTTCAAATGGAGGAGTTCAACCCAATTATGTAGCCTTAGCTTCTTCTTTCTTCAAAATCCACAATAGTTTGACTTGTTCAAAAGCTTGTTCCCCTCCAAACTTCAATTGTATATCAGTTTTCAATGCAATTCAAACTTCAATTAATATTATATGTCTTTCAACATGGAAACTCTGCTATTTCATGCAAAGGTGGTAGAAAGATCATGGAAAAGGTGATGGAATAAGAAAAACATGCTTGCACACTTCACAACATCATCAAAAAGCTGTTTTTTTGTCAAAGCACATGCAAAACTAGGGGAATATGCAGACTGTGGGCCTTGAAATCATAGGTATATAGAGTTTTTTACCATTTTAATGGAGTACAACACACGCTCGCATTATGTGAAATATGGTTTTCTTAGTATATTTCTTTTCTCCCTCTTTGTATTTATCCTCTATCCTAATTCTATATTTGTCCCCTACACCCTTATAGTAGAGGAGATAGAGGTGAGTGTGTGTGTGTGTGAGAGAGAGAGAGAGAGGTAGAGGGATAGTGGGAGAGAGAGAGGGAAAGAGAGGGAGGGAGAGGGGGAGAGGGAGGGAGAGGCAGAGGGTTATAAAAAGAAAGTGGGAGACATGGAGATAGATAGGGAGGGAGAGAGGGTGAGAGTGGGAGAAATAGAGAGCGGGAGAGAAAAAGGGAGAGAGGGAGGAGAGGGAGTGGGAGAGAAAGATGGAGAGAGGGAGGGAGTGGGGGAGGGGCAAAAAGAGAGAGTGGGAGAGAAAGAGGGAGAGAGGGAGGGAGAAGGAGAGGGGGAGAAAGAGATAGTGGGAGAGATGGAGATAGAGAGAGAGGGAGAGAGGGAGAGAGGAGGGAGAAGAGAGGTGGGAGATCGGGAGATAGAGAGGGAGGGAGAGAGGGGGAGAGTGAGATAAAGAGAGGGAGGGAGAGAGGGGGAGAATGGGAGAGTGAGAGATAGAGAGGGAGGGAGATAGGGGGAGAGTGGGAGAAAGAGAGAGTGGGAGAGAGTGGGAGAGTGGGAGAAAGAGAGAAAGGGAGAGAGTGGGAGAAGGGGACAGTGAGAGATAGAGAGGGAGGGAGAGAGGGTGAGAGTGGGAGAAATATAGAGTGAGAGAGAGTGGGAGAGTGGGAGAAGGGGAGAGTGGGATAAAGAGAGAGTGGGAGGAAGAGAGGGGGAGAGTGGCAGAAAGAGAGCGGGTTGAAGGATTAGGGTTGAGAGATATATCCTCAACCCTCAACTCTTAAACCCTAATCCCTAAACACCTATACCCTCTTAATCCCTCAACCCTTCAACCCTAATCCCTGAACCCTGAACCCTGAACCCTTAAATCCTAATCCCTCAACCCCTATACCCTCTTAATCCCTGAACCCTGAACCCTCACCCTTCAACCCTAATCCCTCTACCCCTATACCCTCTTAATCCTTGAACCCTGAACCCTTAAACCCTAATCATTGAACCCCTATACCCGCTTAATCCTTGAACCCTCCACCCTTCAACCCTAATCCCTCTACCCCTATACCCTCTTAATCCCTCAACGCCTATACCCTCTTAATCCTTGAACACTCAACCCTCAACCCTTCAACCCTAATCCCTCTACTCCTATACCCACTTAATCCCTTAATCCCTTAATCCCTCAACCCTCAACCCTCAACCCTCAACCCTTCAACCCTAATCCCTCTACCCCTATACCATCTTAATCCTTCAACCCTCAACCCTCAACCCTTCAACCCTAATCCTTCAACCCCTATACCCTCTTAATCCTTCAACCCTCAACCCTCAACCCTTCAACCCTAATCCCTGTACCCCTATACCCTCTTAATCCCTGAACCCTGAACCCTTAAACCCTAATCATTGAACCCCTATACCCGCTTAATCCTTGAACCCTCCACCCTTCAACCCTAATCCCTCTACCCCTATACCCTCTTAATTCTTGAACCCTCAACCCTCAACCCTTCAACTCTAATCCCTAAACCCCTATACCCTCTTAATCCCTGAACCCTCAACCCTTAAACCCTAATCCCTCTACCCGTATACCCTCTTAATCTTTGAACCCTCAACCCTCAACCCTTAAACCCCAATCCCTCAACCCCTATACCCTCTTAATCCTTGAATCCTCAACCGTTAAACCCTAATCCCTCAACCCCTATACCCTCTTAATCCCTGAACCCTGAACCCTGAACCCTTCAACCCTAATCCCTCTACCCCTATGCCCTCTTAATCCCTGAACCCTCAACCCTTAAACCCTAATCCCTGAACCCCTATACCCTCTTAATCCCTCAACCCTCAACCCTTCAGCCCTAATCCCTCTACCCCTATACCCTCTTAATCCTTGAACCCTCAACCCCTAAACCCTAATCCCTCAACCCCTATACCCTCTTAATCCTTGAACACTCAACCCTCAACCCTTCAACCCTAATCCCTCTACCCCTATACCCTCTTAATCCCTAAACCCCTATACCCTCTTAATCCTTGAACCCTCAACCCTCAACCCTCAACCCTTCAACCCTAATCCCTCTACCTCTATACCCTCTTAATCCTTGAACCCTCAACCCTCAACCCTTAAACCCTAATCCCTGAACCCCTATACCCTCTTAATCCCTCAACCCTGAACCCTTAAACCCAAATCCCTCTACCCCTATACCCTCTTAATCCTTGAACCCTCAACCGTCAACCCTTAAATCCTAATCCCTCAACCCCTATACCCTCTTAATCCTTGAACCTTGAACCTTGAACCCTTAAATCGTAATCCCTCAACCCCTATACCCTCTTAATCCCTGAACCCTGAACCCTGAACCCTTCAACACTAACCCCTCTATCCCTATACCCTCTTAATCCTTGAACCTTCAACCCTTAAACCCTAATGCCTGAACCCCTATACCCTCTTAATCCCTCAACCCTCAACCCTCAACCCTTAAACCCTAATCC